>JAJJMC010031495.1:2739703-2755869 GCA_023531435.1 Papaver californicum
TTAACTTGATCTTCTTCCACGTGTCATGCTTCTTTAATTTATTAACACTGCACTTATGCAAAATACATAGCAAACCCCATGGTAGTACTTGACGATTACAGTAGTTACATATCTTACGGTGTCTATCATTTATTTTCGAAGCATCGATGTGAATATCATGGAAGTATATGATTTCCATGAGAAAAAGACAAAAACAAATAAAATGATGAAGAAATGGGAACAAAATCATTTACTAGACTTGGTCTGACGGTTTTTTCATTTCTTGTCCATAGTCAAACCGTAGAATAATGTCAAAAGATTCAGTACATAATAAATCATTTGGGCACCGACTATACGAATTGTCTGGTAAGTCAAACAGTGACTGTTGACTGTGCATTCTCTTAATTAGTTTTAGCTTTAAACTACCTAACAGCAATTACTTTTGTGGGATTTTCTAGAATCCCAACTGAAGTGCTAAAGGGTTAGCTGGTTATGGCTATACAGCCTATAGGTCAAGATGGTCGGTGTGCCAGCCACTTTATTACAACAACACTGTCTTGATAGAGCCTGGACTCTTCCGAGGCTTTAGTGAGGCGAAAATCAAAATACATCAACAGCTTGGAAGTTTGACCAATGTGAATCTGCGCATAGACAGTTGGAAACTTGAAATTCCTTTGGATGATGAACAACATATACATATTTGATAACAACTTAACAAGGCAATGGATCCCCTAAATAAGAAAGCATCCCCCTTTAAAGCTTACGTGCAAAAAAATATTAGTAGAAGAAGAGGCAATTCCAACTTGCATAAAGATATTTTTTGAAGTGCCCCTCGCTCTATTACTCTAGCAGTCAGTCAAGGTAGCATTAGTCGTTAGGAAATAGAGGCCATAAAAGAACACAAATTAGGTTTGTCACTTAGGGATAGTAACTACAGTCTATATGTATAACATTCAATCTTGCATTTATATCGAAAAGGATGTCCCAAGGAAGAAAAAAAAGGTACAGTACTGTATGTATCTTTAAAGTATCCACACACAGTAGTAGGAGACCATAAAATTTGAAATACATATAGTGTTTGATACGTACCGTCCAAAAGTTATCATGTGTCTATCCTTTTCTATAGTCATCACTTTGCAAATACTAGAATTTTATGAACTGGCACATTATGATCCATATATATATTTCCACTTACCCAATCAAATACTACAGTACATGTTTCCAACAAGAGTATTGCCTATTGGCTTTTGCAGTAACATATAGTAGTGTTTTTACACTCAATACCAATCTCAGTGACTACACACTAATCTATTTTATTCAATTGATGAACACAAAGATATTCATCCTTACTTTATTTAATTGTGTAAACTAGAATCTTCATCTAAATCCCAATATTTGTTCTCTAATATGCGAACAAAGAGTCGGGGACTTCTTCCTTTATTTGTTAGCAGCTCCTCGTCAAGTCGCAAGTAAAAATATCGACGCCCGTCATGAGGTGTCCCTTTCAAAGTTAGATTAGTGTGCTGTGTCTAGGGATGCATAAAACTGAACCAAAACTATGAATCAAAATCGGAATCGATTATTTTTTAATCGAACCAAACTGGATATCAATGGTGTCAGTTTTAGAAACCGACAGTTTACGATTTCGGTTCAGTTATTAACCAAAACCGAACCAAGTGTCCCGAGAAACCAAAATATGATTGTTTTAAACCATTGATTTTCTATATTTAATCTTAGCCGTCAAATTTAGGTTTATATTTCTTCATTTCCATTCGAGCAGCAACACTTCACTTCCTCATTTTTTTTTCTTCTCCTCCTCCTCTTCTAGAACCACCGTCACCATGACCAGATTTAACTTAATCTCTATCCCCCTAAACATCTTTTTACAACTAGAACTGATCGATAGTGATTCATTATCTTGCTGCTACCATCTTTAACCTCAAACCACTTTTCCTTTTTCATCTTCAACACTTCGATGTCGTTTGTATCATTTATCTCAATACAACCAACACCAAAATCCTAATACGAATATAGGGTTTCGTTTCCTATTTCCTGTATTTTATAGGATTTTTTCTATTCATACTTTTTATGGACAGTATTTTGGAAGATGGTGATGGATGGTGGGATTTGCTAGTGGGTGGTGTGGCAGATGGTGATGGTGGGAGAGCTTTCAAGTTTTTGGAATTCTGTTACTGATCATCTTCGAAAGGGTTTGTTTTAAAGAAGAACATTGATAAGTAAAGCAAAGGGAATTGGTTATTATCCATTTGTTAAGAATGGATGGGCAGACAAGCTTGGTTCAAAAGATGCTGCTGCCGCAGTAGTATATATTCGTTTTGTTGTTGAACAAAAAACTTGTTGTTCTTGTAGGTTTTTTTCTATATAGAGAACAATATTTGTTATAATAAGTGTTGTGGTATATATTGATTTCAATAATTTTTTGATTGAATTGATTGAATAAAAGTGAGATGCATTGTTATAGAAATAAAATAAAATACATTGTTCAGCCGGTTTATTATAACCGTCCAGCAAAGTTCAAGCTATTTAATTCTAGTACTACTACTACCACACCAGACCATAAAAAAGGGAAAAAAAGATATTGAGAGTTGTAACCCAAAGTTTAGGGTGGGTCAAGTGGGCTAATCTAATATAATTACTTAATTAGTGCTTGGATTATGCTGCATGTAGATTTTGTTTGTTTTTAGTAAAAGAATTTTGTTAACTTGTATTCCAATATACAGGTTAAGATTGACTAAAACAAAAAGTATTTGTATTGGAAATAAATTTTATTTATTGTATTATATTAAAATCCGTAATTTCTTACATTAAAAATAAAAATTGTTGTTTTTAATACAAAAAAAACCATTACATTAAAAATAAAAATTGTTGTTTTTAATACAAAAAAAATCATTTACTAATAGAATAAAAATTATCGTTTTCAATACAATAAAACAAATAAAACTTATTTTCAATACAAATATTTTTTATTTAAGTAAAGCTTAACATATATATTAGGGTACAAGTTAATAAAACCCTTAGTAAAATCTTTTTAAGCTTATGGGTCATTTCTAGTCATCATTCCCTTGTTTCACGGACAAGTCTTAATAACAACAAACCAGATTGAGGCTGTGGATGCCTGTCTTTCACAAGTCAATATCCCATTAACATTGCTGTAGTTACAGAAACCTTGAGTAAATTGTTACTACAACTACTTGTATAGTTTTATGTAGCATTTAAGAAAGGAGGGCTGATTTGAGTAACTTTCCCTGGTCTGGCTTTCCTCCTAGCCATAATCGTTTTTCTTTTTTCAATAACAACCATATTACATAAAGGTGAAGAGACAAAATCGTAGAATCAAAACAAAACGCCGTTGTACAATGCTTAGCTGTTAACTGCTGTAAACTCTTCCTTATCAGGGACTTTTTTCCTCCTTATGGACCAGCTGGCACGGCACTCAGCCCTTGCACATGGCCACAGCTGCTTTTGTCTGGATTGTTTAATCATTGTTTCACTTTCACTTTTTTACCCTCCAGATTCTATTTCTAATTTCATACACATCTTTTCAATATTGCTTCAAGTAGAATCTTCTCTATATGCCCCTTATGTACAGAGATGACTTTTGTGTCAACTGCACTACTCCTGCCTGCATACATACATAATTTTACGACTGGTTTTAGGGTGAATTTTGAGATTGTTAATAGGGCATCCACAGTTGTGCGATTACCCTCAAAGATTAAAGATCAAAAAATTTGATTTTTATTTCGCTGTAAGAACAGCAATGAATAGTCAAGCGAGATTCTAGTGTTGCGCATACGGTTAAGCGAAGTGTTAGCGGTACGTTTGAGAAGACGGACGGGATACTGCAACTTCGCTTGCTACAAACGAGACGATAGTGTACCGCCTGAACCAAACGAAATCCCAGCTTTTCGCCCAAACTACAAACGAAATTCCAACACTTCGTCTGAGAAAATTGTGCGCGTGCGGAGAGAGCGTGTGAGGCTTTTGTGCTTGTGCGAACAGAGCGTGTGATGGAATTTTACGGGCGGTACAATAACATTTCACTTGGTGTTTATAGGAGAGGTACTAGGAGCTCGCTTCCCTTTTATGACCGTTAAAACCTAATTTTTCTCTTCTTCCTCCTCATGTAGCCGCACATTTTCAGTTCTTCCTCCTCCTGTAGCCGGAAGGTGGTCCTCCAACAGTCCCCATTTTCTCATCCTAATTCAATAAACGAGAACCCAAAGTCCCGTATCATATTTTCATACTTCGCTCAAGGTTTTTCCAAGCGCAATCAAGGTATCTTTTAACAAAAAAAATAGTATAAATTATTATTTTTTTTGTAAATTGTTTTGATGATTTTGTAGTTAAATTGGTTCTAAATGTTGTATGATTTACCATGTAATTATCATGGTATAAATTGATTAGCGAATTGTGATTATTAGGTTGTAATTATGGAATTGGGAAAATATTTAGGGTTTATGAATGTTATAAATTAGGTATACAAATTTGTTGATATTTATTAAATTGAAGATATAATTGATGAAGTTATTGTTTAGTTTTAGTGGGGTTGTGGTTAAATTTTTGTTGAATTGAGTAGGTTGTCTAGAAAAATTGGGAATTTATTTTGATTAATTTAAAAACATATGTGTAAGGAAGTATTTGCAATAGGGTAATTTTTATGATATTGGGTATAATTGGTGCATTGAGATTGTTGTGTTTTGTTAATGATGAATTTAATTTTAGAATGTTTGATTTTTATTGCTTGGTACATATGATTATGTAATTAGATAATTACTTTTGTGTTTATCCGGTGTTAAAATAATTTTAATTGATTTGTTGATTACTAGATTTTTATCTTTATGCATTGTGGTGATTTACTCTTGATTTGACAATGTTCTATGAATTGTTTGGCCAGATGTCGAGCAGTTTGACGTCCAGATGGGTTGGCAGAAAGAAGAAGGCCAAGAAGGCTAAAATCGTCGAGGATTCAGAACCTGGCTGTATGGGACCAAAAACGGTATATATCCCCGGGTTGGAACACTATACCGTTGTGGAAGATACTGAAGAGCACGTTTCGACCAATATTACATATTCAACCGACGTTAATTTCAGGTTTGCCCATCGTGGTTCTCTCAAATCCGTCCTTCAGATCTACCGAGGTATTATTAAACTTTCGTCTAGGCCCTAGGGTCAAATATATAATTGAAAGGGGAGGATGGGGCCGATTACTGTCACTACCTGAAGTAGATTCATCCCATGCTCTTATTGATTATATTGTTGAGCGGTTTTGGGATACGACAAACACGTTCCACTTCTCGTTTGGGGAGTTTGATTTCACTCCCCTTGATTGGCTAATGTTGACCGGCCTTAGTATTGGTGTTGGCATATCTGTTTCGTATGACCCAGAGAAGTTTAAATTTGAATATGTCCGAGAGCATATATTTCTTGAACTCAAAGATAATATGGTGTGTAAAAGAGAAGGGTTTCCGCAACAGTGGGTTTCAGATGCAATAACTGTAAAAAAATTTGACCATATATTTTGATGAAGATACTTTGACTGCGTCTAACGGTGATAGTAGGCTTGCTGATAGAGTGGCGAGAGCCTTATATGTATGTTCCGGGGCAGTTCTTCTTTCCAAATGCAAAAACCTATATTGATGATGGATGGTTAGCTACATTAGAGGATCTAAATGCAATTGAACAGTACGATTGGGGTGCTCCTGCAATTTTTAAATTGTATTCAGGTCTCGCCGCAGCTGCTAGGGGACAAAAGTCAGTGTCCGAACCCTTCCAAATTTTGGAGGTAAACTATTAATTGTTATTTATAATTCTTTTAAATAAAATTTTGTTTCTAAGTTGTTTATTCCAATGATTATATTGATATTGTAGTTTTGGGGGTACGAATATCTGGGAATTTGTCGTCCAAATAACCCTTCGCCTGAAAGTGAAAATGAATGGCCTAGATGTCGTAGGTGGTTGTGTAGCCGGAGGAAGGGTATTGACATTGTTCGGTCAAGGACTGAATTGAACCAGTTGCCTGTAGACTCTATGACATGGCAACCGTGGTTAAATGCAGTTAACTATCTTCCACCAGAAATTGGACGCAAAGCTTTAGAGCTCTCTGGGAAAAGGGTTACATTCACTTGGCTAGACACCGTGAGTTTTTAATTAATTTTGTCATATTGCGTTTTTTTTTTTCAATTTTATTTTGGTTATCTGATAGGTATTTATTTATTGTACATTTCTTGGATAAAGCATAACATGTATCTCGGAGATCGTTGTTGGAGGCAGAACAACCCAACGTGGGGTGTTCCTGCAAACCCCCTAGTAGAATTTCCAACTTCACCGACGACGAGATTGAGTACATGACAGTAAACTGTCAGGTCAATGCTAGTGAATATGTACGTGTCGTGGACTACGATGTGTATTATGAATATTGACGACATGTTACCGACCTTTACAAATATGTCACGAAAGTTGATTGAGAGGTTGAAACGTACGACTATGCTGGTGACCGTATCAAACACAACATCCCACGTCGTCGTGAACATGTACCCATTCCTCCCCCACAACAACTACCATATGTAAGTATTCAACAAACCCTTGTAAATTTGAATATAGATTATAAATTTAGTTAAATAGTTAATCTATTTTTTTTTCATCCCAGGTCGCGGCTTATGATTTAGTTCAAGAGTTGTCTGATTTTACGCAAGAGTTGCGTGATTTTACGTTAACTGAAACTAAGGGTCGGATGTAGTATTTGATTGGCAAAGACGTTGAAATTAACAACCTCCGAAATGAGAATTCCTTGTTGAACAACCAGCTTACCCATTTTTCGTCAACAACAACCATTTGGGTTTGCCACATATGCTCATAATATGCCACCACCAATGCCTCTGACAATGGCTCAGGGATATTCATCAACAATTGGATCAAATATGCATAATGTCAGACCATCTTTGCCGCCGTTTATCCCACCAAGATCCAACTACGATTGAAGATTAGTTTTTTCAAATATGAATTGTCTTTTCAAATTACTTTTGAAACTTTTTATGTTTTGTAGTGTTAAATTAAAAACTTTGTTTTTTTTTTTAACTTTGTCGTTTATGTCATTTGGTATTGTCACATCATATTTGAATTGTTAGTTAAACGATAATATTTCCAATTACTTTGTCATATCTATATTCAAAATTCTGACATTTTTTCCTTTCATTGTGCTGCTGATTTTTGCATTGAAATGGTGACCGTGTATTGTCAATTCCTTTCATTGGTGACCAAGTAAAAAATGTTCAGATTATTCAAAAAGTTTGGATTTCCAATTTTGTTACTGTTTTGTTACCGTTCTGAATTGTTACCGTTTATCAACGGCTATAATTTGTATTCTGATACACCTATAAATAAATGAATTTATATTTATCATTCCCATTTCAAATCCACATATTTTACATTTTGGAGAAAATTTTTAATCTCTTGTTTTCATGTAATGTCAGGTTACGAAAATTTTAGGCTTAATGCAGAGAATTTTACCCTAGAAGAAGATTTATCCATATGTCGAAACATAGTATTACATTATCCAGCAAGGGGTCATGAACGTCAGATGAATGGTTCAATGAGCATGAAATGGTTAGAACATACACATGCTAACTTTTGTAACGAAACCGGTAATCCCAACAACCGGAACTGAGCAGGCCTTTTCTGTCGATATGTGCAAATCACAAAGGAAGTACTAGAATTTTCTTCTTTAACCGCTAAGGTGAATGAAAGAAGAATTAGGAATGAAACTGATGATGAAGTTGTTGCCAGATCTCTGGAGGAATGGACAAGATGGAAACATTCAGATTTCATGTACAAACCTCATTTCGAGATCCTAAGGGTGATGGAAGAATACAATCTTTTTGTGTTGATTATTCTTCCAGGAAGTGAAGAACGTCGTCCCCCTCGTCCTACAAGCCAATGCTTAAGGTTTCACAATAGGTATACTTAAGTGAGTGTAATATACTGATTTATTATATTTCATTTCCTTTAATGTATTCCTTTTTTAATGTATGCATTTTCGATTCAATGAAATGATTTATAAAAAATTAAGAAATCCAATTCGGGGCTACATATTCTAATCGACAGTTTGAGAATTTGTTATGCATAATGTCAGACCATCTTTGCCTCCGTTTATTCCACCAAGATCCAACTCCGATTGAAGATTTGTTTTTTCAAATATGAATTGCCTTTTCAAATTACTTTTGAAACTTTTTCTATTCTGTAGTGTCAAAGCAAAACTCTGATTTTTTTTTAACTTTGTCGTTTATGTCATTTGGTATTGTCACATCATATTTGAATTGTTGGTTGAACGGCAATATTTCCAATTACTTTGTCATATCTATATTCGAAATTCTGACATTTTTTCCTTTCATTGTGCTGCTGATTTTTGCATTGAAATGGTGACTGTGTATTGTCAATTCCTTTCATTGGCTTGTCAACCTACAATTAATATCTCTGACATTGTTCAACGCTGATTTTTGCATTGAAATAGTGACAATGTATTGTCAATTCCTTTTATTGGCTTGTCAACCTACAATTAATATCTCTGACAATGTTCAACGCTCATTTTTGCATTGAAATGGTGACCGTGTATTGTCATATCAATATTCAAAATCATATTTGAAGCTTTCTATAAATTAACTCACCAGCTTCTCCTTGAATACAAACCAAAAATATCATCATCTCCTACAAAATATTTTGCATCAATTTTTTTTTGGAAAACTCTCTAAATAACATTCACAACTATGGTTCCTCTTCTATTATTCCTCCTCATACTTCTTCTTCTTCTTCTTCATTAGGCGATGATGATAACAGTAGTTATTACTCATCAGACGAAAGTTCACTTGCATTGAACTATAATAACCTAGCAGTCACTGCTGGATTAATGGTTTCAAATATGAACTGTCCACATACACGTATAAAAATACCAAGACAACGTGATGCCGGTGCCAAAATTCTATGGAGAGATTACTTTTGCAAAAACCCGACGTTTCCGCCAAATGTATTCCGTAGAAGATTTAGAATGCGTCGAGAATTATTCAACCGTATTTTGGGTGATGTTGTGGCGGTAAATAGTTTTTTTGTTCAAAAAAGAGATGCATGTGGTGTTCTTGGATTAACCCCTCACTAAAAAATTACTGCAGCAATTCGAATGTTAGCTTACAGATGTGCGGCAGATGCAATTGATGAGTATTTACGTATTGGGGAAACCATAGTTTTGGAAGCAACTCGTAGGTTTTGCATGGTTATAGTCCAATTGTACGAGGATGAATATTTGCGCACACCAATTAAGCGTGATGTTGAATTCCTTCTTGCTGAGAACCAAAAAAGGGGATTTCCAGGGATGCTTGGTAGTGTTGATTGCACGGCTGAATCCAATGCTTATACCGCGTACAAGGGTAGCGAAAGTATTATCCTAGAGGCAGTGGTGTCGTATGATCTTTGGTTTTGGCATGCATTTTTTGGTATGCCGGGTTCCAACAATGATACCAATGTGATGAACCGTTTGTATATCTTCAAAAAACTTATCAACGGTAAAGCACCGGCAGTAAACTTTTCAATTAACGAAAATCAATACAATATGGGGTATTATCTGGGTGATGGAATATACCCAGAGACAACAACAATTGTGACTACGATTAAACATCCAGATTCCCAAAAGAAACAGAAATTTTCTACTATGCAGGAAGGTTTGTCGAAAAGATGTAGAACGCGGCTTCGGGGTGCTGCAAAATCAATTTGCAATCATCAAACAACCAGCACGAATGTGGAAATCCATACGTGTTAGCATATATAATGAAAATTGTCATCATTCTACATAATATGATAGTGTAGGATGAACGTTTACCCGGTGATTGGCCGCATGAGTATGAGCAACGCAGCCACGGTGCACCAGTAAATATTTCTAGGCACAACACTGTTGAACTTTCGAGAATGATAAAAGACCAACGCAGACGTGCAATATTCGATAAAGAGAATGGGGTTCGTTTGTGAAATGACTTGATCGAATACATATGGTCATCTGTTGGCGAAAAATGAAATTTTGTAAATCCTCTATACAGGTTTTGGGGGTAAATCTCTTGTAAGTGTACCCGCGATTCTAGCGAGAGTGATCTTATCTTTACTTATTAAGGTCTTGTTATATGACAACGTTCTTTTGAGTTCATCTGAGTATTTGAATTAATTTTAAAAAACAAAAGAAATTTAAATTTATAATTAAATTAGGATACATTAAAAACATAAAAATTTATTGATTAAAAATAAACTGAAAATAACTAAATAAATTCATAAAAGTTCAAACTTAATATGAGAATGCTAAATAAGATTGGCCTCTATGATTGGTTTAATCTTTTCTTTAAAATTTCTGCCTTCCTAACTTCGATGTATTGTCTTGATACATCATCCATTACGGAGATATCCATCGTCATTATACGAAACTCCTCCTCTGCTTCTTTCCTAGCTTGTTTTGCCGCAAACTTTGCATTTGAATCAGCTAGTTTTACTGCAAACTCAGCTTCTCTCTATGCCATCTTCATATCTCTTTGTTCCGTATATTTGGCGTTGAAGTTTTGTTGCTCTCTATAAGTATTTTGCATCATTTCCTGTTGTTCAGTAAATTTTACTTTCCTGTTGTTCAGTAAATTTTGCTTTCCCTTTTGTCTTCTGTCGTTTGGCCTCTTCTTTCCCTATTGGACGGATTAATGTGTTAGGAATATCTCCAATGTCTTCATATGCACTGGAACCATCTAGGCTTAAGTCCTGTGTTTCCTGGTTGTCCTCAACGTTGTCGTAATCAGACTCACCTTGTGATGAATCGAAAACAATTGTCGACCGGCTGGAATATTTAATATTATCTAACATAACTGTGTAGCAATCTTCATGCTTAAAACTTCTCCTAGTAGCTTCCTTGAAAAGCCTCTTTACTTCTGCAATCTAGTTTTTCAATTCAATTTAGTAAAGGATATACAATCTGAAAGATTAATGCAATCAACAAAATTAAATGAGTAGTTACCTTATTTTCGGGGGCCCATCCGGTATGATGTTCCCTTTTTACTTCAGCCTCCTTTGCATACATAAGTGCCACATCTTTACTTATAATTTGAAATCGTTTCTGAAGGGAGGTCCTACGTGGTTGCATCGAAGGTATCGCTTCTTTCATCCGATATAATATACGAGACCATAGTTTTTCTTCGGATTGATCGGTACCAATGCTTGAATCTTGAGATATTGACAAACGAATTGTACACATCGTAACATCTTCAAATGTAGAAAAATTTGGACCTCGGGGTTTTGATGGCGCCATAATCCTAATCGATTCGCAAGCTTATTAAATTGTGAGGAACTTTAGAAATTTCACATACAATAACAATGAATGAGTTTAGTAAAATGACATTGGTTTAGTATTCCATATATAGTGTAAAAATATAGTCGTTGTACAACGCCAACGGTTAAATCAATGATAACATATTAACGGTAAACATAATCCAACGGAAATATTGATCTAGGAGAGCAGCTGGAGTAACGCCTGGGACTGGGCGACATACTGTGACCTCGCTCGGACTCAAGCGAAGCTGTGCAGTTCCGCACGAAGACAAACGGTATACTAAGTCATCGCTCACAATGGGCAAAACTCTGGTGTTGCACTTGGGTGTAAGCGGCACTCTAGCTTCTCGTCTCAGCAGGCAAAGCCTCAACATACCGCTGCATCTGGCGAACTACCAGCTTTACGCCCGTGTTTTTGAACGAAATACTGGTACATCGCTTCTGTCTAAACGAACTTCTACTGCCTCG
Organism: Papaver californicum; assembly: GCA_023531435.1. Lineage (NCBI taxonomy): Eukaryota > Viridiplantae > Streptophyta > Magnoliopsida > Ranunculales > Papaveraceae > Papaver > Papaver californicum. The sequence goes on from JAJJMC010031495.1 coordinate 2,751,509, forward strand.
CTTGATCATAATTTTTAGTCTTCGATGAGCGATTACTTTTAATCCCGTACAGTAGATTTCTTCGATTAAACGTAATCTTTAATCGCACGGTTGTGGCACCGTTTTGTCGACTAAAGATAAAAAAACATCTTTGATCCGACTTTTGATCGCACCATTGCAGTTGCTCTTATGCCTTAACTTTCTCTTTTAATACTCTTTTTCTTTGTATTCTTCTTCTTATCTTTATTCATGGAGATTTTAACTAACCGTTGACGAATTATTTTGTCTTTTTAAATGATGTTAGATGGTTTTATATATGGCGCATTTTTCTTTGTTTTTCTTATATTTTTGAGCTGGCTAGGTATAAAATCTTGATTATGTAACAATGGAAAAGACTAAACAGAAGAAAACTGTTATCGTTAGAAAAATAATAAACACTCTGATGATGATGCACACAGTTGGACAGAGCCATCTGCTCAGCAAATTGTCCTTAACACAATAGTTCTCGGGTATCCTCAATAATGAGAGATGCTATACCCCAACAGAGAAGTTGTGTCCAGGATAGAACTGCCCGTTATGGTTTGAATTAGACAACTCAAACCACCTTTTAGAACTTAACAACAATTTAGATAGAAGAAGGGAAATAAACAAACAAAGTGCACAAGCAAAGCGAGAAGAGGGGAAAAGAGCTGATTTTCTTTTATAGGCAAAACTTTGAGAAGAAAATTAAAACGCATTAATGAGAATTGATTTTGCATTGATGAAGATTAATTTTGTGAATTAATCACGTTAATTAAACCGTTAAAAATATTTTCATTTTAGGAAATTATTTTCAAAAAACGGTAGCCAAGCTCACGCAAGCACCGCAAACCCGCGTGCGTGCTTCGGTGCGAACACGTGTGTGAAAAACAAGTGTGAATCAACCAGCCTATTGCCTTAGTCCTTCCTCAACCACAAAAGCTTCTAAACCTTAAGGGTCCTCCCTTAATTACAAATTTTGTGGTAATAAAGGGAGAACACATCTCTAGTTTGTCCAATGTGGGATTAACTTAAGGTTCTTCATTCACAAAATAATAAAAATTAAAATGATGTTTCCACCCAACAAATGAACTAGTGTCTCTTAGTGACTCATCTATCCTAAGATCCATTCCTACTAAAACCAATAATTTAATTTAACAAATCATTTCAAATTTATTTTCTCCAACATAAAATGACACCACAAAACAGTATTTTAATCTTCGTTTGTCGGATTATGAGTGATTAGATTGGAGATTATTACAGTTGGTCTCGGACACTGTTGGGGAAACACGAAAAACTGTTTCAATTTTGTTTATAAATATTATATATTCTCTTATTGTCCCACGAAATCAAGTAATAGAACACTACACAGTGCCATTCTGTTCATGCACGATGATTATTAAAGACATAACACATCCACACTAATTCATGCGCTACTAAATGTCCTGGCCTCCATTTCTATACCTTCCCATAAATTAAAACCCTAATAATATACAAAAATTTGACTTGCTTCTTCCATAATATGGCAATGCCTATCATAGCTAATGACATCTTGCTATCCGTATCTACGGATATGTATCTATACTGAGTATCACTTGGTACAACTATTTATTAAGAACACATAACGGATATGCAAGAAAATCTTAAAGCAAAAAATAGATACTAAACCATGTAAGGCTATTTAGGGCATCTCCAACGGACGACCATAACAAAGAGTAAAGATTATATTTACTCTTTGGTCGCCTAAATTGAAGTGCAACGGGCGATTAAATTTGGGATTTCGACGACTATCTGTACAGTACCAGAGTACTTTTACTCTCACACATATATATAGTCGCACGCTCTTGTAAATATGCGTTAACAAAAAACGCTTCGTTGAGAAAGCGTTTTAAAACACGGACGCAGTGCCTGAAAAGCGTTTGATGAGACGCTCACAAAAGAATGCGTATGAAGTAACGCTTCACTAGGAGAACGCTGGCAGAAGAAACGCAAGCCAAATGAGCGTCTGGTTAAAACGTTCTACTGAAATAACGTCCGTATACAATACGTTCTATTAAAAAGACGTCTGATAACAGGCGCTCTCTTAGGAGAGCGCCGGAGCACCAGAAGCTCTCCTAGGAGAGCGCGGAGCACCAATCTTATTAACGCTTCTTTAGGTGAACGTGAAACTCAGCTCACGCTTCTGTTGGTGGACGTTTCAATACTAAGCGCTATTATAAAAGGGCTTTTGGCATTCAGGCGTCTTTTAGGCACAGCGTATATCACTAAACGTCCATTAGTGTGGACGTTAAACATACGTTTGATTAAGGAAGCGTACGAGAATGCAAACACTCATTTATAAGTGCGTCTAGTTACAGAATATGAAACGCTCTCCCAAATGTACGTCCAACGACATACGTCCCACTACAGAAACGTCTGTGTCACCTAACGTTCTTTTAAAATAACGTTTTATAACAGACGTCTAATTAAAACGACGTGCGATCATATTTACTCACAAAATCGTTGTGTAAAAAATGAAAAACGAGCAAATTTTTTTACTCTTTGATATTTGGTATACTCGTACCGTTGGAGTTGACCTTAAGGAAACAAGTGATACAAAAATAGAAAGATAAGTATGGTAATATGACAGGTTTGTGTTTCAGTACTTTAGTCTAAGCGAAGTCATTGGTTAGTGTTACACTGTTTTACTGACTTAAAGTAAATGAAATAAAATCAGATGGTATGGAATCTAATCGAGAGGGAATATTTATATGTGTGCGTGTGGACACACAAAACGACCATATAATATAGGTCGACTCTCTAACATCAACCCCTAGCTTAACCTACGCACTCTTATTATTTAGTATTTTATACTAATTTTTTTTTATCTTTTTCCTAACTTAGAAACCAGGGGAAATCAAAAATAAACCTTCAGTTTTACAATCAAAAAGGCAAAATCTTCTTCCAAACTACGCGGGGGCAGCCCTAACTTGAAAAATGGAGAAAATTAAAGAATTCAGCAGGAACCAAAGGACTTTTTGGGTAGATGCTCTGGACGGCTAGGTTTGGCTAGTGTGCGGCGTGCCCAAGCAATTAATTCACACCCATATATGCATTCTATGTGGTGTGGATGCCTTGTTTACCGTTGGCTGGGGAACTCATAATTTGAATGTTTGGCATATACAGTGAATAAGGCACCAGGTGCACCAAAATTCACAATGCACGCAACATTCTCACTTGGCTCATCTTATATATTAAAATTAAGATGTATATTATCAACAACGTTTAAGTTAAAAGAAAATCTATATATCAAATTAAATAGAATTCCATGTTTAGCGTAGTTTGGGTAATTTGATCTAGTTCACGAATAAAGTCGGGTATAATGAATTATATTAATGATCTTCATATATTTTGAGATTGATATTACAATTATAATTACACTTGGTATGTCTTACTGGACTCGGTATATTTTATGGGACTGTCGTGTTAATCAATTCAATAAACATATTAAATTAGCACTTTTTAAAGGATTACGCACAAAAATAAATTGTAAATTTATAAAGCGAGTAAAACTTAAAAAATAGTATAAATTATAAATATCTTAATTAGAAAAATATATTTGGATATTAAAATCTTCTGGTAATCAAGTATCCTTTGGTTGAGAAAAATCCATCAACTTCTTTTTCTTCCTTTGGTTGGATATAGTTGATTTCGATTTAGGATTTATTTTTATTGTTTTTAATAATTTTTCTTCGCTATTAGAGCGGTTTTTACCTTCGCTATTAGGGCGATTTGCCTGCACTTTTATAGTGTTTTTTTCTAACGATTTGATCGTGTTTGGTTTTCTTGATAAAAGTACATCGGCGATTCGACACGGGCGAAGATCAAGTTCTTCTTCATCAGAAATATAGATCTAGGGTTTCGGGTTAGTTGTTGCACATGAAGAATTTTTAGGCAAATCACTCATTTGTCAGAGGAGTATCTCTTTTCCAAGAAGAAAATCTATCATAATGGTCGAATTATGATTTCGAGAACCATTTCTTCTTTAGTCTCAAAGTACAAGATTTCGGTACTATCGTGGTTGATCGTTCTTTCTCTTCGCGATTTATTTACGTTTTGTATACTTCTTTATATTTGTTTCATATTATGATGTACTTGTTTTTCTTTAAAATCATCATGTAAAAATTTTTTATGAAATAAAATACTTATTGTTTGATGATAAAAAAAAAACTTCTGGTAATCTGATTTGTGCACAAACTGCATAATTACTTTAATCACTTTGGCATTTTGTATACATGATATACTTTGATCGCTCCTAAAGAGAAGATGAGAGCCTTATGTCACGGGGTCGGTCCTTCGCCTCGACTTTACTCCGTGCGGCACTT
>JAJJMC010031495.1:2756269-2892617 GCA_023531435.1 Papaver californicum
GACTTTACTCCGTGCGGCACTTGACTAGAATTCCGTTACTAGGCAAGTCAGCCTCCCAAACAAAGTTTAACCAACTTTGTGTAACTACTCAAGATCAAAACTCACAAGAAACTCAAGAACGCTCAAGAACACTCAAGAACAAGAGAGAATGATTGAATGAGAGAATTAAGTTTGTATTACTCTCTTACTTGAATAATTGGATTGTTGGATGATTACAAATGAGAATGGCATCCCTATTTATACTAGTTGGGAGCCAGGAATGTTCTAGAAACTTATCTAAGATCTATACAAATATATGGCTAGGATCTACTTCTAGATTATTCCAATCTTATCCACAAATATCTACACTATTCTAGAATGTTCTAAGAAAAGGACAAATGGTAGAAGATTCTAGAATGAGGCTAGCCACTTAGCCAAAAGGGCTAGCCAAGGTGGTGCACAAGGGTGAATTAGCCATGTGTTGAGCCATTTGGTGTACCCCTGTGATACTTAGGTGGTACGAAATATTAATCGTCTTAAGGACTGGATGATTTCAGTTTTATCTTGGAAGGTCGGGAAAATGAGGATTGTATTTCAACATACAGATCTAAATCGAAGCCGGTGTAATGTTTACATAAAAATCTTGTTCTCAAATTGGTTAATCCTCTTTGCTCAATAAAAAAGAAAAAGAAAACGTTACCCAAATATTTATAATTTTAGTTGCATTTATTGTAACAAATTAACATAACACTTTTATCTGTACCACTATTCGAGAAGGATTCCAATACAACCGACACTTCCTTTGGGTTTTTAAGGCTAAAGTTTATGGTAATATTTTTTTATTTACTGACCACTTTTTCCATGCTTATTGACATTTACGTGGGGTTTTATGATTATTCTTATTAGTAAAATAGTTTTTGCCAACATCTTCGATAAGCTTTATATTAATCTTTATTTATTTTTAATTATAAATCATCTTTTTAAACAATAGCTATATGATTTGTTATCTCGTATGCACTTTTATTTCTCCATCATCTTTATTACAAAACTGATACGTCAATTGTAATATAAAAGTTTACACTAAAATAACCAATTAGATTATGAATTTCACTTCCTTTTCCAAATATAGCATGAGGTACCCTTTTTGTAAATGGGATGACATCTAAATTGATTCAATAATTTATGAAAATGTTTCATATCTAACGGATTTTTTACACCAAAAAAATACACTTCTATATCTCCTTCACTATTGTTCCATGGGAAGCATTTCTGATCCACCATTCTCCATCAACTGCTCACATCTATAATACATAGGGGTGTAAAGTGTTGGTATAAAAAAACGATAGATGGGTAGCAAGGTCGAATAGTTTGATTGAATTGGAAATAATTATCATCTAACTTACAGAACTCATGGAATTCATAGGTTGTTCCAAATAGCCAGGGGTCTTATCATTGAATCACACTCCAATTCAAAACGGATCCCACAATTCATGGTTTATAAATTAATTTTAAAAAATGATAGTTCTTTTTACAATCCAAAAAAATTATATATATGAAATCTTTTCTATCGTTGTTTAAAATTATTTACAAAACAAGTTTAAATTAGTTAAGAATCTCGTATCCCATGAATATAATGGTACAACATCTACTATATACCCACAAATATATCATCTTTGACAAACATTTATTGTAATCTGGTTTTTGTTCTACCAAAATAACTAAGCGGTATTTGGATATCAGAAAACAAAATATTCTTGATTCTTTAAAAACAAAAGTTATTTCTATAACTTATAAGTAGAAAAAAGTTTGCTTCACAAAAAGTTAGTTTTTTTCTTTTAAAATTCAATCTTAAATTTTCTTGTCAATCTAACTTATGACTTTTTTGCTTCTAGAAGTTGGAAAAATATTTATGAGAGTGTATCAAACACACCTTCTTATTTTCTGGTCGAAACTTTGAATGCGAATCTTTATGGTTGTATTTATGTAATTACCATAAGAAATACCACTTGCAATAGAAATAAGAGATTTGATTCGCATAAACATTGTACCAGTAACTTGGTTGTGTGCTCTTAGCAACTATAGTAAGTATATATTAGGTGCATTTGTTTTCTTCACTTACTAGTTACTACGAGTGAATTAAGAGATTTGATTCGCATAAATATAATCCCAAAATAAATGACTATTTTGATTTCTCGTGGAAGATATGATATAAAAATCTTATTACCGTCATCTTGTATGGAAAAACAGAACTAATGTCAACGATATTTTCAAGGATTTAGGGTTTTTTCTCAGTTCAACAGTATATCCAACCAACCAAGTATTCTTTTCGTCCCTATTATAAAGGCAGAGAAGGAGTATTCTCTTATATTAAGAAAAAGTTTGGTTTTCTTAAATTTCCTGTAACTTTCCTAATTTATCCTTATCTTATCCCAATATAAATATTAGATATTCCTAGATATATGTGTATCAATCCCACATTTAATTAAATTGTATAATACCCATACATCATAAATAATGGTGCATATAAAAAAAACAACATTAAAATTACAATTCCACCTATCTAATGGGACTGAAAAATTCTTAAACTCTGCCTTTATAATAGGGACGGAGGAAGTATTTCTTATTGATTTTTTTTTAAGCATATATTTCTTATTGATATTCAATTTTTAACTTTTAACTAAGTTAACAAAAGCCTTTAACTTTTTGTTTTTAAACCTAGCTTAATTGGGGGCTTGTAGAATTAATAGGGGCTGGAGGAAAAGACAAAATAGGGTCATCAAATAGTAATACCCCCTACCCCTTAGCCATATATTTCCATAACTGGCTAAACTACCCCCATTTGATTAATCTTAATTTGTGATTAGATTAGTTAATTAGTTAGATTAGATTAATTCTATAAATTATGGTTATGATTAAAATTAGATTTTTTTTTCTTTTTGTGAGTAGAGTAGAGAAGAAGAGGGCTTTTGGAGGGGAAAAAAGTGAAAACCTAGGGTTTTGAGAGATGAGTAATTCTAGTGCAAATATTGATGTTGGAGAAGCTTCAACTACCAAAGATGACTGTGTTGATCTTAACTTAGATTATCAATTAGATTGGATATATAACGTTGAGCGATTGATATATGAAGCCAAAAATGAGGGTGCAAATGAAGAACCTCGAGCTCCAAATGAAGAGCCCAACGCTCAAAATACTCAGGTAAACTACTACTGGTATATGAATGGTCGATTTGTTGGTTAAATTCTTCGAATCATAGTGGTAAAGCAAAGACACAAAGTAAGTGTCGGCATGGTCGTGAGGTTAGGAACGTGACGACTCTATATAGATCGTCAAGGTCTTAAGATCCAACACTGACGACACTAACCTACAACTTTACCATTCTATGAAAAATCATCATGGTCAGAAAAATGATAGTGATGACCCTAACTTACTCATTAAGAGTCATCATTGTACTCCAGAATGAGCATGATCCAACTTACTCATTAGCGAAGGCCAAAAAAAATATATATGTTGATGAGCATGTGCTCCAGAGCCAACAAATCCAAACAAGTGAAATGGTTACAATTAGAGAGAAAAGGGGAAATATGCATACCCCTAGGGATTCAAAAGGAAAGCCATATCGTGCTACTCATACATTGTACGAAGAGTATATAGAACAACTCCCTCATGTCATCTTAGATTACCTTTTATCCACCGACGACGTCGACGGTGATGGAAATTGTGGTTTCCATGTTGCAACGAAACAATTAGGACATTTCAATGAAGCCGATGACGAGACATCACCCAAATCCATTATGCAAGAACCAAAATGGCCACAAAACTTGTTAAGGACAAGGAACTCTATCCCAGAAGGAGATATGAAAGAAAAATAAAATGCATTCAAGTAATTTGTGTCTTCTGTAAAAGGGAGGAAGGGGCTAAGAAGGTCGGTTTTAAATTTTGGATGAGGATGCCTTACTGTGGGTGACTTTTGACGGACACATTCACTTGTGTTGTTCATGTATTCTTTCATGGGTTCCCTGGGGGCTCTACGACATATGTACCCTCAAGAACTAGGTGTGAGCCGACACTAAATAAAAGAAGAATAATTATGACACATGTGAATAATAACCATTTCATCAGTCTGAAAATAAAAGAAGAGTGCCCTTTACCACCAGTGGGTAAGTATTGTTGGGGAAAGTTCTCTAAGGAGTGGACAAACCAATATGTGTATGGCATGACCATATGGAAGACTTTGGATGAATCTCCAATAAAGGTTGATTTAGGGGATTAGTCGTACATCTTTTATAAAAGTTGTATATTTTGAAAATTGTATGCTGAAGCACGCTTTTGAATGCTTAATGAATACAATGTTTATTGTCTTGGGTCGTCACAGTTAGAATGTATCTACACTAACGACTCCAATGGTCGTCAGGGTTTAATGGTGTCGTCCATACCGACTAATATTTGAGGGTTTTGGGTCGGCAAGGTCGATAAAAATACACATTGACGATACTTGTTGGCAAAGTTGGATTTTTTTCTGGATGTTTTGGAGTAGTAGGGTCGCATCGGTTTATACCATATACCATGACGAATCCGAACCCGGAAAAAAGGAAAATTTTTTCAGAGATGGAGTCGTCAATCTGCTATTTAGACACTGACGACACTTACCATTGAACTAAATGACCAACTGCTCAGATTAAGAGTCGTCAACCTGGTATCTTCTACCATGACGACCCTAACCATCTTCACTTTTTCCTGGATGTTTTGGTGTGATAGGGTCGCATAGGTTCACCCAATAATCCATGACGACTTATATCTGCTATTTTTGGGGAGAGATAAAGTCGTTAAGGTCGATACTTATATACAATGACGACTCTAAGCCTTTATACTTGAAGTCGTAATCCTCCTAAATTTTGACCATGATGACACATACACAATCACTTGGAAACTTGGAGAGATAACTATGTTTTAAAACAATACACTACAACAACTAATATACCAAATTATGTTGTTCCTTACAAATGTTAAAAAACATGAGTTCAAGTACGGTAAAATCAAATTATATTTATCTAAGAAACGTCAAGTCACATGAGATCAAGTCTATTATTGCATTATCTTTAAAAAAACACCGTCTCAACCACGACCACGACCTCGGTCACTTCCTTGTGTAGTTGATCTCCGGCTTCGCTTTGCATCTTTTTCTTGACTTCCACGACCTCGACCAACATCTCCTTGCCTCTCGTCGCCTTAGTATCAACACCTTCTTGGGTTACATGGGTAGAACGTTTGTGAGACCTCTTACTTTCACTTGCCAGATCAGTAAACATTTTGTTCTCAGCGGGGTTTTCAATGTGTGTCAACAAGTCAACATACCGACCTTGTTGGTATAGCGTCAACGCCTCTCTCTTGACCTTCAAAAAACTCAGTCCCTTGATCATAATATCCCTTCGATCTCTCCAAAAATAAATTGCAATTGAGGTTAAGTGTATATATTTAACAAAAATAGAACAAGGTAGGCAAAAACACTTACGACAAACTTTAGAATCATAAAGTCAGTTCTGGTGTCGGGTGCCGGAGTAGAAGAAGTAGAAGCTTTGTTGTTTTTCCGGCCGCGAGAATCAATCCGTATCACACGGCCATGAGAGAACTTTCGGTACCATTCCAAGTAACCATCCTTTGCATCGTAACCCTTATTTATATTATCCAAAAAAAATGCCTACCAAATTAGCATGTCTTTTATCCCAATCACTGGTCCCTGGCAGAAGGTCGTAAACCACCTCAATACTTGAAATATCGTACTTGCATTCATCAAGTTTGATTTGGAATTTTGGTTTATAATCCTCATCACGTGGTTCTTGAATATAGCCAAGTTGCCACATTACTCTAGACGGATTATACATTGAGAATCTGGTAGGGTGAGACAAATGATCATTGTTAAAAGATACATCTTGCCTTCTATCAACTCTCTCCCCCACATATGGATCAAAATACTACATCTTTAGTTGTCATCATGTCCAAACTTTCCCGCATGTTTAACAACTGCCTCTTATGAAACTTCTCTTCACCCCCAGTGAACGTGTATTTCAATCCCCTTGGTTGAGCACTGGTCTAACCCACATTCACTTTAATGTGTTCGTTGTCTTTGAACAATGAAGGAAAATGTTTGTAAATCCACACATAATCAAAACAATAAAACTAGTATTCATCAAACAAGAGATTGAAAAATAATAATAGTCCATCCAACAAACAAAAATGATCACTTCAATTACCTGGAGTAGACTAGTATTCCCGTTCATGTGAGATGTTCGTTCCCTAAATGCTTTTGCTAGCTTCTCATTTACGTGTGCGACGACGGCAATCCCCCACGAGTACTTATTCACATCTTCCAAAGGATGCAAGTGCTGGAGATAGTTGGCGCTGACCCTGTTTCCTTTGCTTTCGGGAAACACAACAGCCCCTAGCACGTACAACAGATAAGAAGCCGCGACTACACGAACATCAACCTCAGAGAGGGGACCATTATCTCTTTTCTTTTGTAGGGACCCAACATATGAACGGCTCAAATCCAACAGGTTAAACTTTCTCTTCGGGTACCTTCCCCCTTGACCAACTTGGACTTCGTCGTGTCTTCATCCCAGCCAAACAACTCCTTGGCCAATTCATAAATTTTTCAGGACAAAGAATTTTGACCTTGGACTTGTCTCCAGTGGATTTTCCTTCGACCCGAAGCCCTAAAATATGCTCTGCATCGTCAGGAGTTATAATTATCTCGTCAAAAGGGAATTAGAAGCAATCGACTTCGTGGTAATACCTCTCACAGAAGCAAAAAACCGCGACTTGTCATACGCAATCACAGAGTTCTCTACGACAGGATACAAACCAGAGTTCTTTATTAACTCTCTAACTCTTGGACATTTATCTTCTAGTTTTCAAAACTTCATTTTTGCATAGGAAGACTGGCGTCTGAAAAGACGTACATCGTTTGAATGATCCTACAAAATATAGGCAAAAAGGGAGAAAATAACCCAATCAACAAACTAATTAACTACAAGTAGTTAAAAAGTAAAGTTGAGATTGTTACGATGGTATGATGGATGGTATGAACCCACGACCCGGTATATACAAACAAAACCTTTCCTCTATCTAAGGGTATGCCTTCAACATTTCGACCACGTTCAGCTTCCAATGATCAACTGGGGTTTGGGAAGGAGGAGTGGGTACAAGTTTACCTTTTCCTTTCTCTGCCTTTTCAACCCAACTACAATACAAAATACGCAGAAAATAAAAAGTCAGAACCAATAATCTCAGACTTAGTCATAAAGTCGTCATGGTCTAAATTGTCGACGGTGACGACACAAGATAAAACAGTAACAACCAAATATTTGTAAAATGACGACCCTCATCATTGAAATGGGCAGAGTAGATATTTTTTTTCTTTTGGGGTCGTTATGGTTTATCAAAGGGCCGTCACATACTAAAAGTCGTTATGGTTTAAAAATACAACCGATGCACCCTAATGACCCTTCGTCTTCAGGAGAAATAATCAACTAAAGTCGTCATGGTCGAAAATCAAAAACCATGATGATTTTTCATACTTCTACCAGGTATATGATAAATCGTCATGGTATAAGGTTATCGACCATGCCGACCCTTTCCCTGTAACTGCAATTTTACGGTTTCTAGTCTAGATTTACACTTAAAATAAACATACATTCACATCCAGCAAATAGAGTAATGAGTTTTGGTTTATTTAATTTTTAATTAGGACCGTTTCATCGTCTGATCTTACGCCTTTTCGACTTTATCTTTCGTTTAACTTTCTCTGTAGTTCTAGATGGACTAATATCTTTCTGGGGATTCTTCATATGAGTCATGTTTGTAGAAGAATCGTGGATTGGAGTTTCGATTTAATTTCGAAAAAGAAAAAATAATTAGGGAGAAAAAGATGAGAGATTTTTAGTTTTTGATTTTAATTTAAAATAAAAATAAAGGATGATTTTAATCCAATATAATAAAATTTAAGATTAATTATTAGGATAAAGATAAATTAGTATTTACACCACCTTTTATCATCCGTATGATTAATGGCATGAAGATAAATTTATTAAAGCATCGTATTAATTCTACAAATTCTCAATCAAATAAGGTTTTTAAACTTCGTCTTACTCCTAACATGTTGAATTCCCTAAAATTTAGGGATAAAAACAAGCTCTTGATTATATATTTTTCTTGGAATTTAATATATTAACCAAAAAATCAAACATCTGTAAAAAAAAAGAAAAAGTTAGGGTTAGAGAGAGAAGAGACTCGTCTCGTGAAAGGAGAAGAAGAAAAAGAAAAGCTGTTCTCTCTTTCTTCTTCTTCTTCTCAGTATCTCTCTCTCTTTCTCTGTCTGTCTAAAGCCTTTTCAAGACTCACACATTCATTCCTTGCTTCCTTCTCTAAAATCACGAGATCCCCATCTATTTCCTCTTCTTTCTTTCTCTGTCTGAAATTTTCCATGTCTTCTTCTTCTACTACTTGCAGACAAATCTCTTCTTCTTTTTCTTCTTCTCATTGGTGGCTTTCATATTTCTGTTGAGTTAACAGAAAACCCAGAAACAAAAGCATTAAAAGTTTTTTTTTCTTTTTTTTTTTTTAATTAAAAATGTCAAATTCGAACAGACTCATTTCATCAGAGTTTGATTCTTCACTAAATGATCGATTTCGTAGTATTGCATTAACTTGTACTAATAATATTAAAGGAGGAGGAGTAGAAGATAATAAACCAGATTTCAAAGAACTGGATTTGGGTTCACCAGTTTCACCATTAAGAATAGCAAATCGTAACAGCAATGTTCCAACACCAAGCAGTAGTTCAGGTTCATCTGGTTCAGTCTGTGGTAAAAATGCAATTGTTAAAACCAGTCATTCTGGTGAGATTGAAAGTAGACATAGCCCAACTACTACTACTGTTACTGTTAATGAAACTACCCGATCCGTTCCAGTAAATCGCAATTCAAGACCAGGTCATGTACGATCTCACTCAGCAGGTGTTCCGTTGATTTATTCTGGAAATTCTTCTTCTTCTTCTTCAGCCAATTCTCCCGTGAATCTAAATGCTTTACCAACTGGAAATATATGTCCATCTGGGAAACTACTGAAGACAGGAATGGCACATAAATGTCCAGCAAGATATGATATTTTAGGTTCTGGAACTGGAAATTATGGTCATGGAAGTATAATGAGAGGTGGGATTGGAACAAAATCTGGTGGAAATTTGAATCAAGTTTTGAGTGGTGCTGGGAAATTAGGGAATTTGGTGGATCCCGAGGAGTTGAAAAGAGCTGGAAATGATAAGTATAAAAGAGGGAATTTCTTAGATGCTTTGTATTTGTATGACAAAGCTATTGCTATTTCACCCGAAAATGCAGCTTATAGGAGTAATAGAGCTGCAGCATTAACCGGGCTTGGTCGACTAATGGAGGGCGTAAGAGAGTGCGAAGAAGCAGTCCGGTTGGATCCTGGATATTTTAGAGCTCATCAGAGATTGGCTTCTTTGCATCTTAAGTGAGCATTCATAACTGGAATTCTCATTGTTGGATAATGTGATTATTTTTGTATACATTATGTTTTTAGTTTGATGTGATTTTTTTAGTTGCAATTTAGGTTGTTTAGATCTGATTTACTTAAGATTGTTCTTGTTTTTCTGCTTATATTTGTGTATGATTTAGATAACTTTGCTTTTTCTATGTTGATAGTGGTTGCTGTGTTGATATCCTGATACTAGTTTAGGAAAGATTCATGGGTCCTTGTTAATTAAAAAAGAAAAGAAAATAATTCATGGGTCCTTTGTTTTTTCATATCTGAGCTTTCGAGGTTTTTCAATGAACAGGATCCATTGAGTGTCTGTTCTGCCTTATGGTTGCTTCATTAGTTTAGATTCATGAGTAACTTTTGTAGCACACCGAGCAAGATTCAACTGTCTTTGTAAAGGGCTATCTATATCTAATAACTTTGTAGTTCCTATTTGTTAGCTTCTTTTGGTGACTTTGATGCCTTAGGAATAAAGATGTTCAGGTTCATGATTTCTAAGTACATTTCATGTTGATCTTCTTACAGGTTAGGTCATGTTGAGATTGCCAGGAAGCACATTTCTTTTCAAGGGCAGCATCCTGATCCAACCGAGTTGCAAAAGTTGCAAGCAGTAGAGAGGCATCTAAATAGATGTACTGACTCGCGGAGAATAGGTGATTGGAAGAACGTACTGAGGGAATGTGATGCTGCCATCGCTGCTGGAGCAGAATCTTCTCCTCAGGTAAAAATTGTATTATGGACTTAATATCCTGTCATATAATCCTACCCTTTGATTTGATTTATAATGGATAAGATCAGATGGCCTGTAATGGTTAGAATGGAATTTTACAGCTCCTTGCCTGCAGAGCTGAAGCCCTTCTGAAGCTCCATCAACTAGATGATGCAGATTCCTGCCTAGGAAAAATACCCAAATTCGAACCATCACCAGCTTCCTTCTCACAGACCAAGTTCTTCGGGATGCTATCAGATGCGTACATCTTCTTTGTTCGCGCTCAAGTTGAGATGGCATTGGGAAGGTGAGCTAATATACTACACTTTTGCTTATTGTTTTATGAACACCGTGGTAGAGTGAGTCTTGTTTGAGTTATTATTAGTTTGGATAGATTTGAGGTAAAATCTAAAATATGAGAACAGAAAGGAGTCGTGTTGATACACAGTATATCTATCTGTTTCATACTGGCATAAGTTTGAAAGTAGCTTTTGGATTTGATACCAAACAATTTTCCAGAATTCAAATTTCTCTAGAAACTCGGTGTTTGTGAAAACTCGTTTTGGACTCATGATTCAAAGATGGGTTCTACGAAATATATTCTAACGGTCTTGGGTTGAATATTTTTCTTAGGTTTGAAAATGCAGCTTCGGCTGCTGAGAAGGCAGGGCTCATCGATCATCGAAACGCTGAAGTTGCAGTGATGCTTAACAATGTGAGGTTAGTGGCAAGAGCTCGTGCCCGTGGGAATGATCTCTTCAATTCTGGCAAGTATGCCGAAGCCTGTTCAGCTTATGGAGAAGGTCTTAAGTCGGACACTTCCAACTCTGTTCTCCATTGTAATAGAGCAGTTTGTTGGTCTAAACTTGGAAATTGGGAGAGATCTGTCGAAGACTGTAACCAGGCTCTCAAGATCCAGCCTAAGTACACAAAGGCCCTTCGTCGGCGGGCTGCGTCCTATGGCAAGGTGAAAAGGGATTTCACTTTGTATTCCACTTTCAGATTTTAAGCTTTTTAGAATTTCTAGCTGATCAATTGTGACATAATTTTGGCTGGATTATAGCTTGAACTGTGGCTTGAATCTGTGAGGGATTATGAATCTCTGAGAAAAGAACTACCAACGGACAATGAAGTGGCTGAAGCTCTGTTTCATGCCCAAGTTGCACTGAAGAAATCGCGAGGGGAGGAAGTCTCCAATTTTAAATTCGGTGGTGAAGTTGAGGAAATCTCGGGCGCTGATCAATTTAAAGCTGCAATATCTTTACCTGGTCAGTAATTATTAACCACTTTGTTTCTAGGATGTATTTCTTAGATTGTAGCTGTATATTACATAGTTCACTTGGCAAAGAAACACAAATATGATATGTGGAAGAAAAAAAGAGGATGACCCAAATACTTTTTTTTTTTTTTGCTAAAGAGGATGACCCAATTACCATTGATATACTTTGTTTTTCAGTATGCTAAGGCAGCATCCTTGGTGGGATCAAGTTCCCCAACGCGCTTAGGCAAATTATGTACTGCTAAAAAATAAAAACTATTATTCGCTTTAGGCAAATGATGAAATCTGGTGTTCACAAAGTTTCTTTTTTAACACTTTTCCTTTCACCAGTTACAAATCAGAAGTGAAACGAGAAAATAAAGCTATATAGTTCCCTACTGATGCACATAGATCGAACTTGAAATTGCAGGTGTTTCAATTGTCTTCTTCAAGGCCGTTGCAAACCAGCAATGTGATCAGATTTCCCCATTCGTTGACATGTTGTGTGTTCAGTACCCATCTGTGAATTTTCTCAAGGTTAGTAACTAGTATTACAGTAACAAATTTTTTTACTTTTCACTGCATATATAATTTTTTTTGCCCATTAATCATTCCAATAAGTATGATAAGAATGTTGTTAATTCAAACATCATCATGTGATTTTGTAATTTTAGGTGGATGTGGGAGAGAGTGCATCAGTAACCAACACAGAAGCTGTTAGAATTGTGCCGACATTCAAGATTTACAAGAATGGCAACAGAGTTAAAGAAATGATCTGTCCTAGCCATCAAGTGTTGGAGTACAGCGTAAGGCATTACAGTCTCTAAAACCACAACTAACCTGCAGTTCTTATTGCAACATATCTATTAAGTAATTTCCAGCCTCTGTTGCTTGATAGTAATTTCCCCACGCCCTCTGCTATTCAGTATTAAGTACAGGGATTACCAATTTTCACCTGTCAAATAAACAGCCTGATTTCATAGAGCCAAGGCCTGAGAAAGCCAGAGTAAAAATATTCTTTATTTTTCGAGTCTTTTAAATTATTCATTTCATTTCCATTGCTCTCTCTGGGTTTCTGTATTCATTGTTTCTGCATCTCTTTTTACTCTTCTTTCTTGCTTCCATTAGAGGCTTTAAGCTGGCCTCATTCATGTGACCCAACTCTTCTCAGGTCCTGAAAGATGAGATAGTGTACAATTAAGAGAGGCCTCTCTGAAAGATTTCAGAGATGTTTGTTTGGTAGTGAGAAGAAAGAAAGAGAGAGGGAGAGAGTGTATGTAAATGTATGTATGTATATGATATATATCAAAATATTGGAAGCCATGATGGAAGGTTTGAGGCGTGGTGGATATCATTCCCAACTGGGTTATTGAGAGAGGGGAGTAAAAGATTGATCATGAGTCGCGTGGTAATATTCATCTATGTTGTTTCTGCTCTACCATTTCATGAATAAATTCTCAACATTTTTCATCTTCAAGATCTTAAATCCATTTTATCTTCTTGTATTTTCCATGATTAATGATTACTGCTCATGTTAAATTACTCTTGTAAACCATTCTTGGATCTTGATGTAACAGAAACCACGCTGGATGATTTGTTGAGTAATGTGGGGTTTTTGTGTTATTCTCTTTGGAAGGATGTTATTTATATTAGATCACTATGCAGGTATATAATAAGGCAGTACATTGTATTTAAATGTGAAGACTTCTTACTTTATGAGGTGGTTGAGATAACCTTGGAGGCATTCATTTATACCACCACATTTGGCTTCGAGTGTAGTAGAGTCTTGTTGTAATTTAAGATTTCTTTGTTTTAACTGAACTTTGATTACCCTCAAATTTATAGGCCGATCTCAGAATTGTCATACATGTCATGTGTGGGTACAACAATTACAAGTGCATAAATGTAGTCCTTTGTTTTACTTTAATACAGTTAGGCCTTTGATTAATTTGACGGTGGGAAATGGAGCAAAACTGGCTCGAAGGACCTGGCATATTTTTTTTCTTTTAGGTTGAAAAGACATTAGTTGTGTTGAAAATAAGGACATAGACAACTAGAGGTCTAAGGTTTGCAATGTGCATTTTTTGCCAATGAAAGAAACCATATTTGCTTTCATCTGTTAAATTAAAATATCTATTGGAACTTGTCTTTTGAGTCCAAGACAAAATAGATGTTGGCTCCCATAACCGACAATTTAATGAGGTGAGGTGAGGTGAGGTGAGGCAGATATATATGGGCATTTGAATTGTTCTCCAACTTTGTCAAACTTACAATCATCGAAGGGAAAAACTGTCAATTTTACTTAGAAATTACATATTCGACATACTGTGTAGACTATACTATAGTCTTAAAAGCTGTACTCAAACACCATTTGAAAGAAAGAAAGAAAATAATTATTTCCAACTCAAATATATTCAGAAAAATAGAATTAAATCCTTGGAGCATATTCTTAACTAGGGTCAACAACGATGATACCAGAGAGAGAGGTATGGGTATGGGTATGTTCTTGCATTTTTATACATGATACATTAAGGGAGGAGAGGCTTGAGGCTGCTCTTTTTTTTCTTAAGGCAATACCTGCGTGCTCTGGCATACACTCTCATGCACACCAAACCCTATCATCATCAACATATGTAACCATCGCCAACAATCTCTATTGTACCCCATTTCCTCCTCCTTCGTCTTCACGAATTTGTAGTGAATGTTTTCAGGGGACCATTTTAGAAATGAGTTTTACTTATGGGGTAATTTGAATGACTTCGAATTCAGTTATAAATACGGTATCTGTATGAGTTATATCTATCTAGTATATAATATACTTTTTCCGTCTTTAATATAAAGGTGGAAAAAAAGTTATTTTTTAAAATATAAATAGTTTTTTTTGTTTTTATATATTTTTTAATTTTTACCTTATGTAACCTTACCAAATTCCAATAAAATTATTTAGGTTTATCTAGAAAATATCAAATCAATAGTTTCAATCCCACTAAATATTACAACAGTGGAATTATCTTTGGGAATACCATAAATATTAACTTAGTTTGTTGATACCTATAAACTTAAATAAGGTATATATGGAAGAAAGCACATTGGAACAGTTTTTTGCCTATCTAATGAGACTATAAGATTTCACTTCTCCGCCTTTATGTTGGGGACCAAGGGAGTATATTACTCCCTCCATTTCAAAATGATATGCAAGATTACTATATTTGGGTATGTTAAAAAAGATAAACTTGTTTCTATAAATAGAAAGTCAAATATTTTAAAATTACTACTTTGCTCACATGAGGACCATTTTTCTCCTATATATTTTATTTTTATTTTTATTATTTAAACACAAGAGGACCACTTCTATTCTAAGGATATATAAAAAAAAACATAAAAAACAATTCAAAAATTCAAATAATTGGTTTTTACTTTTATTATTTTTTGTACTAAACCAAATAAACCTACCATTTTAAACAAAAAGAGTACTAGGTTGTAATCTAGTATAAGATGACACCCAACTAGCTTATCTGGTTGGCAATATCTTGGCATTAATAGATTAGAGAACACATCATTCAACTGCCCCACCGAGCTGGCACAAAACTCTCATGCAACAAAGGCAATTACTAAACTCTTTCCATTGAATTTCATTTCATTAAGGAGAGAAACCTCATTTTAATTAAATTTCGGAGGTGGATGGGAACTGTTGCCGCCTATGTTCTTTTTTTTTAAGTACAAAATTATATTGAAAGATAACAAAAGTTATAGAGATACTTATAAGAAAAAGAGGTCAAAGGCCCAAAAAACTTGCGAACTATTTAAATTTATAATAAGAAATATTTGGATAATCTACAGAAAGTAATAAAATTGGCTTGTCATCAAAGCTTAATCCTTCTCCAGCTGGTAGAAAGCATCCTCTTTTATCCATAGCGTCATGTCACAAGGGTGCACTAAATGGCTCAACACATGGCTAACTCACTCTTGTGCACCACCTTGGCTAGCCCCTTTGGCTAAATGGCTAGCCTCCCATTCAAGAATCTTCTCTCATTTGTCCTTTTCTTAGAATATTGTAGATATTTGTGGATAAGAGTAGAATAATCTAGAAGTAGATCTTAGCCATACACTTGTATAGATCTTAGATAATTCTCTAGAACATTCTTGGCTCCCAGCTAGTATAAATAGGGATGCCATTCTCATTTGTAATCATCCAACAATCCAAGTAAGAGAGCAATACACACTTAATTCTCTCATTCAATCATTCTCTCTTGTTCTTGAGTGTTCTTGAGTTTCTTGTGAGTTTTGATCTTAAGTAGTAACAAAAAGTTGTGTTAAACTTTGTTTGTGAGGCTTACTTATCTAGTAACGGAATTCTAGACAAGCGCCGCACGGAGTCAAGTCGAGGCGAAGGACCGACCCCGTGACAACTGGTATCAGAGCTAAGTTCATACTACTCTCGGTAAGATCTCTCACCATGTCTTCAAATTATGCAAATGTTGTTATCACTAACAATAATGAAAAGGTTGAGAAGACAAAGAAACAACAACGGGATAAGTCAGTGGGCCCCCGTTTAGAATCTCGTGTTGGATCACTGGAAGAAAAGGTAGAAAAGTTGAACCTGGATTTAGGGGAATCCCTGGAGCAACAAGACGATTTGGAGAAATCGATGAAGGTTTCTTTTGAGACTTATCAGAACGAGATGGGTGCACATGTGAGGATGCTGCAAGCTCAAATTGATGATCTAAGGACCCTGATCCGAGGAAATACGGTTCGTGGACCATCTAGAGTGAGGGTGCCAGAACCAAAGGAATACTCCGGCGCAAGGGATGCTAAGGAGCTGGAAAACTTTCTATGGAACATGGAAAGATACTTCAGGTCCACGGGCCTTGATGACGAGCAAGAACGGGTCGACACGGCGACCATGTACCTGATAGAAGATGGATTATTGCGGTGGAGAAGAAAATATGCAGAAATCGAGAGAGGAGTCTGCACCATCACTACTTGGGCGGAGTTCAAAAGGGAGATTAAAGCCATGTTCTATCCGGAGAACGTTGAGCACAAAGCTCGGGACAAGCTTCACAATTTGAAGTATTCAGGTACCATTTCCGAATATGTCAAACAATTTAATTCCCTCATGTTATACATATTGACAATGGCAGATGAGGACCGTTTCTACCACTTCAATCGTAGCCTACCTCGTTGGGCTTCTATGAAACTTCAACGAAGAGGTATTACTGATTTGTCCACCGCATTAAGCACTGTCGAGAAACTTGATGACTTTTCTAGCAAACCTGATCAACTTCCCAAGAACAAACCATCTAAGCCATTACCACAAGGAACGGGTGGGGGAGACAGGTACTACCGTGATAAGCCACAAACTAGCCGCGAAGGGTCCAAACCAAACAATGGGTGGAAAGGAAGGCAAGATAACCGTGTGAAGAAGTGTTTCATTTTCCAAGGTGACCATTTTGCTCACAGTTGTCCCAAAAAGAACTTGCTCAACTCTTTGATTGCGGAGCATGAAGAGAAAACCGAAGACTCGCACCTGGTTCGTTTGAGCGCAATCAAGAGCCAGCCCAAGGAAAAACGTCCAGCACCGAAGGAGAACAAAGGACTTATGTATGTGGACATAAGTCTAAACGAGCAGAAGACCAAGGCAATGGTCGATTCTGGTGCAACACAGAACTTCATCTCTAAAGGAGAAGCCGATAGATTGAAGTTGAAGGTCGAAGCTGATTCAAGCACCATCAAGGCGGTAAATTCAGAAGCCATACCTGTTCACGGAGCGTCCAAGTGGGTCGAAATGAAGGTTGGCGCGTGGAAAGGAACTACCGACTTCATGGTGGTAAAGATAGACGATTTCAAAGTTATTCTCGGAATGGATTTCTTGGATCGTTCCAAAGTTGCCGTGGTGCCTTGCCTCGGCGTAGTCAGCATCAGTGACGAGAAGTCTCCATGTGTGATTCCATCCACCCGGACCAAGGAGACTTGCTCGAGTACACTGTCGGCTCTACAACTAAAGAGGGGTGCTTAGAAGGGAGAACCCACCTTTGTAGCAGCCATCATTGAGGAAAGCGAAGAACTGGTCGAGGTCGTTCCATTGGAGGTGCAAAAGGCTTTGCAGGAGTACCAGGACGTGATGCCAGCCGAGTTGCCCAAGCAACTACCACCTAAGAGGGAGGTGGATCATCAGATCGAGCTAGAACCTGGAACAAAGCCGCCCGCCATGGCCCCATATCGCATGGCCCCGCCAGAATCGGAGAAGTTGAAGAAGCAACTCAAGGAATTGTTGGATGTCGGATAATCCAACCTTCCAAGGCCCCTTACGGAGCCCCGGTGCTCTTTCAGAAGAAGAAGGATGGAAGTCTTCGGCTGTGCATCGACTACCGAGCATTGAACAAGGTCACCGTGAAGAACAACTATCCAATTCCCCGAGTTGAAGACTTGTTCGATCAATTGGGTAGTGCTCGATACTTCACGAAGCTAGACTTGAGGTCGGGATACTATCAAGTTCGAATAGCAAAAGGGGACGAGCCAAAGACCACATGTGTCACGAGGTACGGAGCTTTTGAATTTTTAGTTATGCCTTTTGGTCTAACCAATGCTCCTGCCATATTTTGCACTTTGATGAACAAGGTCTTCCACCCATATCTCGATCGGTTCGTAGTCGTGTACCTTGACGACATCGTCGTGTATAGCCACACTTTGGATGAGCACCTCAAACACTTGCGGGTCGTGTTCCAAGTACTGAGGGAGAACTCTTTATATGTGAAGAAGGAGAAATGCAGCTTCGCTCAGCCCAAAGTGTCATTCCTTGGACATTGGGTAGGTGATGGCCAAATCTGGATGAAGGAAAAGAAGATCAAGGCTATCAAGGAGTGGGAACCGCACACCAAAGTGGCTCAGTTGCGGTCTTTCCTAGGACTTGCCAACTACTACCGGAGATTCATCGAGGGATACTCGAAGAGAGCAGCACCGCTCACGGACTTACTAAAGAAAGCAAGGACTTGGACGTGGAGTGAAGAGTGCCAAACCGCTTTCGATGATCTTAAGACCGTGGTTATGAAGGAACCAGTCTTAAGATTACCTGATCATGCCAAGACTTTTGAGGTATACACTGATGCTTCTGATTTTTCTATTGGTGGAGTACTTATGCAGGAAGGACACCCACTTGCATATGAAAGTCGGAAGTTGAACGATGCGGAACGACGCTACACGGTGCAAGAGAAAGAGATGATTGCCGTCATACACTGTCTTCGGACATGGAGGCACTACCTTCTTGGGTCACATTTCGTAGTCCTTACTGATAATGTGGCTACTAGCTACTTCCAAACTCAGAAGAAGTTGTCTCCAAAGCAAGCAAGGTGGCAAGACTTTCTGGTCGAGTTCAACATGAAGCTTGAATACAAGCCAGGCCGCACCAACTATGTTGCTGATGCATTGAGCCGAAAAGCGGAACTTGCTAGTCTTGCATTGGAACGTGTAGATGCCATCGCCAAATTGACGGGTACCATTCCGGATCGTGTACGGGAAGGTTTGGAACAAGACACTTTTGCAAAGAGCCTCATTCATGCGGTGAATAAGGGGAAGACTCGTCGGTTCTGGTTGAAAGACGGTCTTCTATTCACACATGGGAACAGGATGTTCATACCTAAACATGGGAACCTGAGGCGTGAACTAATGCACGAGTGTCATGACACCCGATGGGCAGGCCACCCTGGCCAGAGAAGGACTTTGGCTTTGCTGGAAGCAAGTTATTACTGGCCAAAGATGGAGGACGATGTGGATGCCTATGTTCGGACGTGTCTGGTATGCCAGGAGGATAAGGTAGAACACAAGAAGTCAGGAGGACTTCTAGAGCCATTACCAGTGCCAGATAGACCGTGGGCTTACCCAAGGTAGATGGCTTGGGATCAATCTTGGTGGTCGTGGACAAGTTCACCAAGTATTCTACCTTCATCGCTGCACCTACTGACTGCACCGCGGAACAGGCTGCTCGACTGTTCGTGAAGTACGTGGTAAAATATTGGGGCATACCAAAGATAATAGTTAGCGATCGCAATCCAAGATTTACGGGGAAATTTTGGACAAAAGTGTTCAAGTTACTTGGGTCCGAGCTCAACTTCTCTACAAGCTTTCATCCTCAGACAGATGGACAAACGGAGCGTACCAATGCTTTGTAAGAGGAGTACTTGAGACATTTCGCGAATGCTAACCAAAGAAATTGGGTGGAATTATTGGACGTGGCTCAGTTTTGCTATAATTTGCAGAAGAGTGAATCATCTGGCCATAGTCCATTCGAGTTGGCCACAGGCCAGCAACCTTTGATGCCACACACACTCGCTGGGGGATATAGAGGAAAGAGCCCTGCTGCTTTTCAATTCACTAAGGAGTTGCATGAGAAGTACGACTTGGACAAAGCATACTTGGAGAAAGCCTCTCAGCGAATGAAGAAATGGGCGGACGAGAAAAGGAGACCCGTATCTTTCGAAGAAGATGACTTAGTCATGCTGAAGTTGAACCCGCAACAGTTCAAAGCTTTTCGAAAGGTACATAAGGGACTCATTCGACGGTATGAGGGACCATTTCGCATCGTCAAGAAAGTCGGGAAGGCGTCCATAGATTGGAGCTACCTAGCCACATGAAGATCCATCCCGTCTTTGATGTCAGCTGCTTGAAGCCATATTATGCGGATCAAGATGACGAGTCTAGAGGAGTTACCAAGAGAGCCCCATTCAATATGATCACCTCTCTAGACAAGGAGGCTTCAAACATAGAATCACACAGACGTGTCTCAAGAGGAGGGCGAGTTTAGAAGGAATATCTTGTCCGATGGAAGGATCAACCAGACAGTGAAGCCAGTTGGGAACATGAAGACTTACTTTGGCAACACAAAAGATCTCATCGACAAGTACAACGCGACGAGGACGTCTGCGAATTCGGGTGGGGGAGAATGTCACAAGGGTGCATCAAATGGATCAACACATGGCTAACTCACCCTTGTGCACCACCTTGGCTAGACCCTTTGGCTAAATGGCTAGCCTCCCATTCTAGAATCTTCTCTCATTTTTCCTTTTCTTAGAATATTCTAGAATGGTGTAGATATTTGTGGATAAGAGTAGAATAATCTAGAAGTAGATCTTAGCCATACACTTGTATAGATCTTAGATAATTCTCAAGAACATTCTTGGCTCCCAACTAGTATAAATAGGGATGCCATTCTCATTTGTAATCATCCAACAATCCAAGTAAGAGAGCAATACGCACTTAATTCTCTCATTCAATCATTCTCTCTTGTTCTTGAGTGTTCTTGAGCGTTCTTGAGTTTCTTGTGAGTTTTGATCTTGAGTAATAACACAAAGTTGTGTTAAACTTTGTTTGTGAGGCTTATTATCTAATAACGTAATTCTATACAAGCGCCGCACGGAGTCAAGTCGAGGCGAAGGACCGACCCCGTGACAGTCAGCAACAAACTTAGTTTCACGGTGGCTTGGCTTATATCAGATGATATCATAATAGGTACACACCGCAACCGATCTTTATCTTACAAACCATGGAGTATTATTACTAGAAAATTTTTGCACCACATTAAAAAAGTCAGAACAGTGATGGAGCCAGGATTTTTGGTTGGATGGAGTACTAAGGATTTTTTTTTTTGCACCTTAACTGTACTTGCTCTTTTTGGTCGGGTGAACTAGGATCATATGAAGATTTGATAAATCTATCTGTACACGATTAAAATATACATGTCTTGATTATGATTCAAATTCTTTTGCTTAATTATTTGATTGTGATTAAGGTTCATGAGCTACTTGATTACCATTGATCAGTGTGGGAACTGAATTGTCTCGCGTAACTCTTTTGAAATATTTTTCCATACTAATTAAAGAATTGCTTTAAAAAAGTATGTGTATTTTTAATTCACATCGATATGGTAAATATTTGTACCATTACAATCATATAATTCATTCATGCATAGTGACTCAAATATATATTTTTGTGAGTTTATTGAATTAAAAATAACTTTCTTTTTTAGTCAATCAACATATTTCAATTTATTCAAATCAAAATGGTGATTACATGATCGCTTATAAGAAAAAACAAAAACATCAAAATACAAGAAAATAAGAACCCTAATACAATTAAAGATATCAATTACAAGCAAATCACAAAGAGAAAGAGTCAAAAACTGTAAATATAACCAATTTTTATCTATGTAGTAGGAAAAATGATGGTATTATCGGGAATCAACTCCGACCATTTAATCATATTTTCTTCTTCTTTGATAAGAGATGCTCCTAAAAGAGAGGAGTATTTTTACCGTAATCTTGTATACCCAAACGAACCCGGATGGCCTAAATCTTTTGGATTGAGAATAAATTCAAAACGACACCGTGTTGAATAGTCGACGTTTTTGAATCGAGAATAACAAGCCACGATCCAATCATTAAGATTTGAAAAAATCGCATTCAAAGCGAAGAGACAATCACCCCAATGACGAAGAAACATCGCCCCAAATAGCGAAAAAAGATGTAAAAAGACATCAAAATAAAAGAAAATATTTTATTCGATTAACTATTAACTAAAACTTAAAAAAGAAAATCTCGCCCAATTTTGTCCAAAAAAAATAAACCTGAGAAAAATGTTTGGGAGGATAAGGTGTTTTTTGTTTGTTTTGTTTAGTTAGGCTTTTTATGAGTTTATATAAATAGCTATACCAAAATTTAAAAGTAACATTTGATCAAAGGGAACTATAGTAGTACATCATCTGATGTATTTTACGTAACTAATTATAGATTTAAATAATTTATTTCATCTAATTTTTATACAGTATACTAAAAATAACAATCCTAGTAAAGCTCTAGCCTTTTTCCATTTTCCTACTCACAACTGTAAATACTAGCAAATCATCTGTTAAAAAAAATTGTGTAAAAGTTTGGGTGGGTCCAAGGACCCATCCCTTCCTTATGTATCTCCTCCTATGAGTCAGAATGTATCAACATACGTCTAACACCCATTCTAAACCAGCAATAACACCAAATAATTAAGCTAAATAATTGGTAGTTACACCTAAACCAAATACATTGCTCCTAGTACCTTAGATAATGAGACCCTTTATCTCCTTACTTATTTCTTTTCTACATGGAAGCTCTTTCTAGAACTCTAATGCATACCAAGAACATGGGGCTTATCTTAGGAATATAAAAATCTGTAAGAATGCCCCATCTATCAGCCACCTTCTCTTTGCTAATGATTTCATGGTTTTATGCAAAGCTAACAAATTTGAGAGCCAGAACCTAGTGGACATTTTCAAAATCTTTAGTGCTACTTCTGGGCAGCTTATTAACTTCTCTAAGTCTGGGGTATTTTTCAGCAAGAATACTGATGAGAATTTAGAAACTCAGATAAGAAATATCATGGAAGTCCAAATGATAACTCTGGATGATAAATATATGGGCTCACCTCTTTTTACTCACAGGAGCAAAATTATGTTCTTCAAGCCTTGTGTGGAAAAATTGAAGCTCAGGATTGCCGGTTGGAAGAACAGTTCACGGTTCTTTAAATCCTGTAAGCAGAGCAACTCTCATAAGTACTGTTATACTTCTAGTATCTATCAAATGAACTGCTTTAAATTACTTAAAAAAACATGTCAAGACTTAAATAAGATTCAGAGAGATTTCTTTTGGGGAAAAGACATTGACCATCCAAGAGGTTATGATGAGGTGTCAAGCTCACAAATAATATTGTCTACTTCTCTTTACACTAGAAAGTAGAATAATGACAAGTAGGTTCGGTCCCAATGAAGGTTTTTAGCAAAAATAGTTATTAAAGTACTCTTAGCAAGATTATGATGATAAAAAACTCTGAAAAATTATAAAGTTGTATGTCGAATATGAGATGAAATTGATCAAGGATTCATTCTCGGCCACAAAACATGAGTCAAATTGATATATTTATGTTTTTCGAATTATCTCGTTACTAACAACCCTAAAATAATCAGTACGCTCAACTATTCTGTAATCTCATAAATTCACCGGACATGGAAGTGCTCGACTACTGGGTTCTACTTATTTGAGTTATCTAGAAGTACGCTCTCTAGATATAACTCAAATAAGTGCTTTAAGTTTTATGAGATAGGTTACTCGTAGCGATAAATTTAAAATCTTGATTGACCTACTATTGTTAACCTCTACATATGGGTATTTAACAAAATCCTATCATCAATACCCATATATTGCTACTTGTGTTTTGATCCGTTTCGTAAGTGCAACAAATTAATCAAGATATTTCCCACTAATTAACTAGTAATATAGCGGTGGTAAGATCGTTCCCACAAAGAGCTGTATAATTGAGATTTTGTTTGGATTAGCAAAACTAAAATAAAGTAAAATACAAAGGGGTTTTAAGGTTTAATTAACTAAAAAGACAAAAATAATAAGAAAGAGATGATTAGGGAGTCCTTCGCCGTTACCAAATGTTGACTTGAGTAGTAAACTTATATATCTTTCGTTAAAATCACTCATCACTAACCCTAGAATAGCAGGTACGCGTAGCTATCCCCAAAACTCCTTATATCACCGGATAACAGGTAAGCTTAGTCACCAGATTCTATCTAACTGAACCACCTTGAGGTTCTCTTACAAGATATAACTCAACTGAACGCTTTAAGGTTTGTGAATTTAGGTTTGATCCCAGCAGTTAAACTCAGTACGCTCGGTTCACTTACTGGTGTTGTCTTCACACACGATTACTCCACAGAATCCCTCTGCAAGGTATCATGTTTCCTACTTGTGTAGGAGAAGCTCGACAATTACGGATCGCTCAACTCTCTACTAGCGATAGAATAATCAATAGATTAATCTAGTATGCATCCCAAACAATCTAAGAATTACCCATAAACATTAGATATAGTAAAGAAAATCGATTATGATTAACACTACACCATATGGACTATTTTGCAACACTTTTTTTCAATGTGCAACGGATATAGAAGTTGCAAAGTGTGCAACAGAAATATACGTTGCACATCTGGAAATGCGTTGATTTAATTCCCTAATATCTAAAAATAATTAAGCAGCGTTTTTGCAACATTTATATGTGTTGCAAATATTGGTATTTTTGTAGTATATATTTTTAAGGCTTTTTTATACTGGTTATCTTTTTTGTTTATCTGATTTAAACTTTAATTCATTTTTTTTAAAGAAAATAGTGAATCTGATTTGCTCCTAATTTCTCCCTCTCTTTTGTTTACCTTTCAATCCCATTTCCCTCCCAAACTTGAATTGTAAATTTATTTCCCCTCAAATGAATCAATGCTTCAACTTCATTAAACCACAACAGTTTGTTATGTTTCATTTTAAAAGAGTATCTTTGCTTATTTTCTAATAAATATGTTTCAGACAACTTAAATAGAGTCCCCTAAGAGTGTCCAGAATGGGACGACTAAAAGGTGGAGTAAAGATCATCTTTACTCTTTGGTCCTTAAATGGGTGGCGTAGTGGAGCGAGTGTATTTGATATTTACTCCGAAAAAAACCCTGTAGCAGAGTAGATTTGGGAAAGATTCCGGCTAAACATGGTTTACTCGGGCGGGCTCGTAGTATTCCGCCCGGCGTCAAGCGGCGTCGTAGTATACCGCATGGAATGAAGCGTTATCCTAGGATAATGCTCAGAAACACGGGCGGTGTTGTAGGAATGCGCCTGATCAAGCGGTATACTAGAACTACGCCTGATGAAACGATGCTCTAGGCTCACGCCCATCAACAGGCGCAACGCTAGGATGCCGCTCAGTTGGAGCGTAATCCTAGGATACCGCCTACAATGAAACGAAGCTCTAGGACTTCGCTCAGATATAGGCGAGGCGCTAGGACGCCGCTCGGTGCTAGGCGCGCTCCTAGGAGTCCGCCTGGTTAATTTGTTACGTTTTGTTACCGTTGTCAACGGCTATAATTTGTACACCTATAAATAAATGAATTTATATCTATCATTCCCATTTCAAATCCACATCTTTTACATTTCATAGAAAATTTATAATCTATCGTTTTCA
Source organism: Papaver californicum (assembly GCA_023531435.1). Lineage (NCBI taxonomy): Eukaryota > Viridiplantae > Streptophyta > Magnoliopsida > Ranunculales > Papaveraceae > Papaver > Papaver californicum. The sequence goes on from JAJJMC010031495.1 coordinate 2,781,800, forward strand.
TAATTATGACTTACGAAAATTTTAGGCTTAATGCAGAGAATTTTACCCTAGAGGAAGATTTATCCCTATGTCGAAACATAGTATTACATTATCCAGCAAGGGGTCATGAACGTCGTATGAATGATTCAATGAACATACAATGGTTAGAAGATATCCATGCTAACTTTTGCAATGAAACCGGTAACCCCAATAACCGGCACAGAGCAGGCATTTTTTGTCGATATGTGGAGATAACAAAGGAAGTACTTGAATTTTCTACTTTAACCGCTAAGGTGAATGAAATAAGAATTAGGAATGAAACTGATGATGAAGTTGTTGCCAGATCTCTGGAGGAATGGAGAAGATGTAAACGTTCCGATTTCACGTACCAACCTCATTTCGAGATCTTAAGGATGATGGAAGAATACAATCCTTTTGTGTTGATTATTCTCCGAAGAAGTGAAGAACGTCGTCCCGGGCGTCATACGACACGTTGAAGGTTTGATAATAGGTTTTCTTAAGTGTTTAAGTGTAATCTATTGATTAATCAAATTTCATATCCTTTAATGTTACACGATGTATGCCTTTTCGATTCAATGAAATGATTTTACGTTCAACTGTTTTACAAAATTAATTAACTAATGAAATATGGCCATCTATTAAAATATACTGATAATACATGAGGTACCGATTACAACCAAACTCTGACAAAAGTTAGAAAAATTCTCCACATCGATGGATAAAGTTAGCAGTTATTTCCGATTACACTTTGGACTTAATGAACTCGTAGCTTTCTACAAATGTGAACTCTTCTCCTTTTTCCTGATAGTAGTGCATTTTTGCGAGATCCTCCTACACAAGCATAGGAAAAAAAAATTCATCAAGTTTACTATGTTGTTATTGGAAGACCAAACAACTTAGGTTAAGTAAAAGATACTTACAAATTGTTGTATCAACAAGCCTAAATGGGTGGGGTTAAAGATCCGTTGTTGTATAGCTATATAATCAACTATCCCTATTCGGATAAGTTGGTATCTATCATGAATTTGTTCAAGAGATCTTTGCTTTGGATTTTCATATTCTCGAGCATATTGGATGTAGATCCCCCCCCCCCCCCCAAAAGGTTTCAGGTTCAACCCTTCTAGCTATGACATCTTCACGTAGGGTTTCGTTATACCATGTTTTGGTTATAGCCAAATCTTCCGCTGAATCAAATGTTGCCATGTTTGTAGGTAGAGTTATGAAGTGAATTACAAAGAGGAGATGATTAAATGGAATTTTTAGAGTGTATGAAACTAGGTGTGTGTGGTATTTGGTAGAGAAAACAGATGTATTTATAGGATAATTTCGAAAACTAGTCGTTGATTGTACTTTCATTGTAAATAATTGCACAACCCATTTTTACCTACAAAGAGAGAGACTTAGCGGCTAGTATTTTCAAAAACTTACTACTTAGCATTAATTCTCTCTAAATACAGAATTGTTCATGAATTCTTTCATAAAAAAAATAACATGAGCTAATAAGTAGAGTTAAACTCACTTTCACAGGAATCGCGGCTACACTTAGCATGTGCAACAAGACTTTAAACCCCTAGGTGTCCCTAGCGGCTGAGTTGTATCTCGGGCGGGCTTACTAGAGATTTACCCACAAAACCTATCCAGAGGATTTACAAATTTTTAATCCTCACCAAAATCTGACCATAAGTGTTCGATCAAGTCATTTCGCAAACGAATATGAGTATCTTTGTCGAATACTGCACATCGGCGTTGGTCCATTCCCATTCACGAAAGTTCACCTGTGTTGTGTCTAAAAATATTTACCGGTGCACCGTGGCTGCGTTGATCATACTCATGCGGACAATCACCGGATAAACGTTCATCCTCCACTATCATATTATGTACAATTATTATAGTCTTCATTATATATGCTAGTACGTCAGGATTCCACATTCGTGTTGTTTGGTTGATGATTGCAAATTGATTTTGCAGTACGCCGAAGGCTCGTTCTACATCTTTTCGGCAACCCTCTTGCCTAGCAGAAAATTTTTGTTTCTTCGCCGAGTCTGGATGTTTAATCGACATCACAATAGTAGCTATCTCCAGGTATATTCCATCACCAAGATAGTACCCCATATCGTACTGATATCCGTTGACAAAAAATTTCACAGCCGATGCTTTCCCGTTGATAAGCTTTTTGAAAATATATGAACGGTTCATCACATTTATATCATTGTTAGAACCAGGCATACCAAAAAATGCATGCCAAAACCACAGATCATATGACACCACTGCCTCCAGGATAATACTTTCACTACCTTTGTACGCAGTGTAAGCACCTGATTCAGCCGATGGGCATTTATCCCATTTCCAGTGCATGCAATCAACACAACCCAGCATCCCCGGAAAAGCCCATTTCCTTGTTCTCAGCAAGAAGCAGTTCAACATCACGCTTAGTTGGTGTGCGCAAATATTCTTTCTCGTACAGATGCACTATTGCCTTACAAAACCTACGAGTTGCTTCCAAAACTGTGGTTTCTCCGATCCGTAAATACTCATCTATTGCATCTGCCGCACATCCGTAAGCTGACATTCGTATTGCTGCAGTAATTTTTTACTGAGGGGTTAATCCAAGAACACCACAAGCATCTCTTTTTTGAACAAAATACTTATTTTTAGCTACGACATCTCCCAATATACGGTTGAATAATTCTCGCCGCATTCTGAATCTTCTATGAATTACATGAGGAAGAAACGTTCGTTTTCTGCAAAAGTAATCTTTCCACAGAAGTTTTGCACCGTCATCACGTAATCTTGGTATTTTGATACGATTTTTAGGCCAATTCATACTTGAAGCGATCAATCCCGCAGTGACTGCTTCATTATTTTGGCTCAATGCAAGTAAACCTTCGTCTGATGAGTACAAACTATTGTTATCATCATCACACGATGAAAAAGAAGAAGAAGAAGAAGATGATGAAGAAGAAGAATGAGGAGGAATAGAAGAACAAGAACCATACTACTGATTGTTATATTGATAGTATGCCATTTTTTTTTTGATGTTTGTATTTTGGTTTTGTATAATTGGAGAATCGTGTGTTCAATTTATGAGCAAATTAAGATAAAATTTTGAGTTTTGAATTGCCAATACACGGTTGGTATTTTAATACAAAAACAGAGTTGAGGCAAGTGGGGTGGACAGACGAATCAGAGATATGAAATGTCGGTTGACAAGATAATACCAAATGACCAAAAAGACAAAAGTTAGAAAAAAAATTCAGAGTTTTGAATTGACAATACACAGTTGGTATTTTAATGCAAAAACAGAGTTGAGGAAAGTGGGGTGGACGGACGCAACCGAGATATGAAATGTCGGTTGACAAGACAATACCAAATGACCAAAACGACGAAGGAATTTTTTTCCAGAGTTTTGAATTGACAATACAAAACTAAAGGATAAATTAAACGATTATAAATGTAAGAAAAATAATTTGAAAAGACAATTCAAATCCGAGAAAAGAAAAAGTTTTTTGTTCAACTAACAATTCAATGCTAATGAATTACTACTCTTCCGTATCTTGATTCTCGGACGCCGAGCGCGGGGGCATAAACGGAGGCAAAGATGGTCTGGAATTATAGTTATTTGATTGCATTGTTGATGACGATCCTTGATCCATGGTGTTCCACATCGGTGGTGGCATGTTCTGAGCATACATGCCAAACCCAATGGGTGGTTGTTGTTGACGAAAATGGGCAAGATGTGAGTTCAACATGCTGTTTTCATTTCGTAGACCCTGTATTTCTGCATCTTTGGCAATGATGAAGTCCATCCTCTCCTTAGTTTCATTTAACGTAAATTCACGAAAATCGTGGGTAAAATCAGACAACTCTTGAACTAAATCATAAGCCGCGACCTGTGATGAAAAAAATGAAATCAAATTCTGAACCATCATTGTATACTAAAATCAAATTTACAGTGTTTTGTTGTATACTTACGTATGGTAGCTGTTGTGGGGGAGGAATGGGTACATGTTCACGACGACGTTGGATGTTGTGTTTAATACGGTCACCAGCATAACCGTACGTTTCAACCTCCCAATCAACTTTCGTGGCATATTTATACAGGTTAGTCACATGTCGCCAATACTCCATATACAAATCATAGTTCACGACACGTACAAACTCACTTGCAGGGACCAGTCAGTTTTCGCTCATCTCCTCAACCACGTCGTTGCTGAAGTTGGAAATACAACTAGGCGGGTTTAGGGCTGCACAAGAACCGACCTGAAAAACCGCACCCGCCCGAACCCGACAAAACCACAGGTTTTTAAACCGAACCCGCCCGCCACGGGTTGGTATACGGTTTTAAAAATCCAAAACCCGGTCACCACGGTCGATTTACGAGTTTAGTATAACACCCTCCTGAACCCGCCCGTATAACCCGATTAATTTGAGCCATTGATTGAGATTTATAGTTTTCATCCTAGCCATACATCTCTCTATGTTTTTCTATACATGTTCGATCTCAACAGTTCATGATAACATCACCTATCTAAAACTCAAATCAACATCCATCTTCTTTAAACACTTGAACTGATGTAATTTTAGATAGTGGTAAATAAGGGTTTGTTTCTCGAACTTGTAAAGACTGATTTTAGATTTTAATAAACTAATTCTAAACTAAAAATATACACAAAATATGAAAATAATATTCACAACAAAGTTGAGAGAAAACTGAGGCTAGGTTTCCACTATTTTTCCAATTTTTATAATGATTAAATTCAATAATTATAATCATGCAATTCTAACTTTTAATTTGATTCTAAAATGTTGCAACAAGTAAATTCTTAAAGTAACAATTGTATAACAAAAGCATGAAATATCTAAACCCTAGGCAAAGCATATACCATCTAACAAAATCACAATTGCTTTATAAAAATTATTAGATCAATTTTTAATTAAGGCAAACAATCATAAAATAATTGCATAAATTAATTAAATAACATTACCACATAATTTTTGGAAAAAGTAGCTTCCACCGTCGCCTCAGAGATGGGGTTTAGCTTCTCATATTTTTCATTTGCTCAGAGTTACAAATGAATGCTCAAAATGTTCACAAATGATTAAAAAATGAGAAAAATAAAGAAAACAGTGAATTTGCAACGATTATATGAGTTACAAATTCACTGTTACAGAGGGACCGAAGAACAAATATTGCTGTTGCGACAATATTCGTTGCAAACCGATGAAGATTCCGTGGCCTATTGGTTGAAGATTCCGTGGCCTATTCTTGTTCTTCGTACACCAGCAGCAACAATTTTTTCTATTGATTTTTCGAGCTCTTCTGTGTGTTCTAAACCTACCCCTATGCTCCCCCCCCCTCTTCTATGATACCCAAAACACCTTTTTATAGCTTCATAACACCTCCAAATCCATCCATTAATTCTCAACAGGATATTCATTAACAGAGAATAATCTGATGATTTTTTCTTCAATTTCTGATATGATTCTATTCTGTGTATCTCTGAGTATCTTTCCATCCTCTCTTCTGGAAATAACTGGTGATGTGATATCGATTCTGAGCTAAAATTCTCTCATTCAACTCATATCCGAGAGTATAACTCTCTCGAGATATTCTTCCTGGAGAGAATTTTTTCACTGATTTTTACGTATCATTTTGGTCATGATTAATCACTTTAGTTATTGTAATCAATCTCTGTGATTTTTGACCCAAAAATCACGTGAAAATCTCATCCAGAATCAATTCAGGATGTCATTGCATTTAAAACAGATTTTCCCGCCAGTTTTCAAATTCAAATGTGAAGAGGGTGTCTGTATCCAATCGATGGGTGCCTTTTATAACTTTTCATGGGTGCCTTTAGTAGCTTTTTCCGGGGTCTAAACATCACTTTTCGAGCCAATTTTTCTCGGGAGTTTATTCTTCCAAAAATACTTACAATTACATAAAATGACGCACTTAGTACAAAATCGAGCTTTAACAAAATACAAATTGGGAACAAATTAGACACGAAAACGTGTCTATCATGAACCACTCAGTCCTGTACACATCTATTGAATCAGCTTCCCTCTTCTTCTGAACTCAACAACGAATTGTCACCATCTCTTTCTTCTTCAACTGAGTTCTTCTCGCTGGACCAAATTCCATCTCAAATTTCTCCTCAACTAAAACCCATCTCACAAAATCAACCTTCTTCCCTGCATTTAATCACCAACCAATACCTACTTCCTCCATTCTTCCTTTTCTTGTCGTTCATTGCTATCTTCAATTTAACAGCACAACAACAACAAAGATTCAGACCCAACTTGACTCGAACCATGTATCTTCAATTCGATGTTATTTCTCTCGCTGCCAACTTCATTTATCTTCAAACTCTTCTCATACAGTGACTCCAATTTCTTCTCGGCAACACCAAATCCATTCTCAAATCGAATCAACACAGCCAGGTTAGATCACCCCTAGTTCCGTCCCTGGTACTATCTGAACAAAGATGAAAATAGGTACTATTGAATAGCAACAAGAACAAACATCTGATACTATTGTTTAGATAAACTTACTCAATATCAACAAGGGATGCTAGTTATAAAAGCCTTACCAATTGAAAAACATTGTTTTCCGACCGCAAGTGCCCTGCCTACAAAACAAAAGATCCAAACGTAAGAATATCGTCATCACGAAACTCATAGATGCAGAGCCAATAAACAGATGAATGATGACAATACTAACCATAAGAAGAAATTTAAAATGTGTACAGTATTAGCACTTGATTGTATTGTTTACAAGAGGTTAAAATTGCTTCTATAACATACCGATTCATTATCCTCGTCATCTCTAAAGGCTGGATTCTGCAAGAAACTGCTAATAACCTTTTCGCTACATCCGAAAGATGTTTCTGATGGCAATCCTTTTGGTGTATATGTTTGTAAGAAGACCCAATAGCCAAGCTTCCATCTTTTGTTTGTACCTGCGTTGTGTGCTCTAGAGTTTTCGATGTCAATGATGTGATATTTCCCACTTGGTTTTTCTGTCTCTTGAAGTTTTTTTTTCTGTCAGCGGGTTAAACCGCAAAATAACCCGAACCCGCCCGACCCGCCTGTGGACGGGTTGGTATACGGTTTTGAAAATCAAAACCCGCCTATAGACGGGTTGGTAGTTGGTTTTACCCCAAAACCGACCCGCCCACCCGTTGTGCATCCCTAGGCGGGTTGCTAGGAACGCCCCATCTTGGATTGTTCTGCCTCCAACACCGATCTCCGAGATACATGTTATTCTTTATCCAAGAAAATTACAATAAACAAATAAACCAATCAGTTAACCGAAATGCAAAGAAAATAAAAAACATTTCCAATGGAAATAAATTATAAACTCACAGTGCCTAGCCAAGAGAATATTGCCCTTTTCCCTGAGAGCTCTACAACTTTCCGTCCAATTTCAGATTCCAGGACCATGATCGCAGCTTCTCACGGTTGCCAGGTCACATCGTCTACAAACAACTGATTTAGAGAAGTCCTTGAGAAGATTTAGGGTTCAAGAGGGGAGGCGGAAGAGGGTTTGGTGTTGAAAAACAAAGGGTTCAAGAGAAAAAAATAGGGTTCGGCGGAAGAACAAGGAAATGAGAATGGGGAGGGATGCTAGCAACTCGCCTAGAATCCCAGGCGGGGAGCTAGGACACCTCCCGTCCCATTCATCCCACACGGTAACTTCGCACATGTACAACTCCTTCAGGCGTTATGCTAGCACTTTGCGCAATCATGTGTGATTCTGGGACACCGCCCGTCTCTTGGGCGTGGTCCTAGGATACCGTCCACTACCAGGCGTTACATTAGGATTCCGCCCCCACATCGAGCGTTACTCTAGGATTTCGTCTCGCGCAAGCGTTATCCTAGGATTTCGCCCGTCTTTCCAAGCGCATCGCTGGGGCACCGCCCAATACCAGGCGCATCGTTAGAACACTACCCGACTATACTTGGCTGTTCTTGGGCCGGACCAAAGACTAAAATTTTTAGTCTTTGGTCTTTTACTCTAGTCGACCCATTGTGGTTGCTCTAAATAATAGAACTCGTTTTTCTCTCTCATTCTTTCCGAAACGCTTCATTCTATAAGGTTCTATAAACCGAAAACCAAATCAATACACAAAAACCAGAAATCAAGATCTTATACTTCTAAATCCTGATAATCTAAACAAACCCCACCTACTATAAATCTAGATCTGTAAACCAAGCTTTGAAATTTTCTTAACCCTAGAAAAATATTTTGTTCCTGAATCGAAAACCCTAAATTTGTTGATAGTTGATTGTGTTTCTACTAGCCAACAGTTGGTTTATCATCGGGTATAAACCATAAACTTTGTTTCTTAATCATGTTCTATTTTGACCTAAAAATAAAATCTTGAAATTTATTTTGGTAAAGATTTTCCAATTTTTCATATGTGATTCGTATTTTTATAGTTTCCAATTTTGCATAGTTTTTTTTTTATTTAGTTTAGTTTGCTTTTTTGAAGTTGTTTTAGATCCATGTCTTTGAAAGTTGTTTGAAGACTTTGTGGTTTGTAATCTTTGTTAAGATTCTGCTGAGTTCAACTGTTTATATGGGTTCAACTTTGTGGTTTGTAATCTTTGTTAAGATTGCTGAGTTCGACTCTTTAGATGGGTTCAACTCTTTAGAAGTTGTTATGTAGGCACTTGTTTTTTTCTGAAATCTTATCAAAACCAAGCATAGTGAATCAGTAATGGTGGAATCTAAGTGGCTTCTTACATTTTATTGGTGGAAAACCTTATTCTGTTTATAAGCATAGATCTATGGTTGTTTTGTTGTTGCTGAATATGTTCAAGTCTGGATGGTTTTGAAAATGCTTGTCAGTTTGCTATAAGGGTGATGTCAATGCTTTGGCACCTTCTCATAATAATAATAAAGTATTTCAGCTGGTTCTGATGGTCATGTGATGGTCATCAATCAGTCTATAAATCAAACTTAGCTGTAAATTTGCATCAAGGTGTCTCACTTAGGTCGTTGCTGAAGGGGACTTGGATGTGAACAATTTGAATTTTGTTCTCCCGACACATATCGCATTACCTTCTTTTCTTAGGACTCCCCAAAGTTCCAAGTTTCCAAATAATTGCTTAAGCTCAAGGGTAAAATTAAGTTGATTTCCACTATGTTAGAAAAACAAAAAGTTTGATTAAAATTAAACACAAAAGTTTAGTGAAACAATTCGAAAATCTAGCAGGTCTAAATTTTCTAGACTTGACTCATGTGTGGTGTGGTCGACGCCGAGCTTATTGTATTTCATAAATTCATAGTAGTTTGCCATCTAAGTGCTCTTCTGATGTTCCTCTTGATCATTTAGCATTTCCCTAATGATATGTTTTTTTTTTCACTAGTCATGTATTTCTGATTTATAAACTTACAGTAATTTAGGTTCAGTGATTAATTTGTCTATATGTAATACTAAAATATGTGTTATCATTTGCTACGTAGGCAGTCTAATTTAAGCTCTCCAGTGATACTATTGAGTCAGGCAATGATATGTATTTTACAGCAGCGGTGAAGAAGTGGGTCTATGTTGGTTATGTAAGAGCTCACATTCATTATGGCAGAGCCATGACGGTAGCAGTTCATGTTGGCAGAGAAGGTTCGTTCTACTAATGCTTTGTTTTTTCTTATAATATGTTGGATAGGGTGAAACTCTGGCCTCCTTAATCATTAAGATACGTCATCTATGATTTAATTTGTTGGAATATGTTGTCAGATCTTATTCCTGTTTTTTTCTTTTGTATATATCTTATAGGGAGAATGGTAATGCCTAGCTGCACTAGCTAGTTGGGGAAAAATATTAATAACCTCTATAAGGTGTTTTGGACCCCCTGCAGAGCCTGAAACTGGACTAGAAATGTCACCTATGGTTGTGATTAATAATTTAGCTTAAGTTTTATGGATGTACTTCTATTTTTCACTTACATATAAGATGTATTCGTCCAGGATGCTTGGAACATGGGGGAATGGGATCAAACGTAAGAATACGTTTCTTGTTTGGATGAACCAAACTTCGGATTCTTGAGAACACTACTGCAACTGGAGATGGAAGTAGAAATGGCACTTTATTTAGGGCTGTTCTGTTGGTTCGTCGTGGGAAGGTAAGAATCTTTGTTATTACTGATCATCCTTGTTGTTTCTTATCTTATGATTTCGATCTGCATAGGGTGTTTAATTTCCTTTCTTACAGTATGACGAGGCACATGAGTTTCTAGACAGAGCAAGAAAATGTTTGACAACCGAGCTCGTAGCACTGGTGAATTTCTTTATATTGCCCAACCTATCTTTGCTACTGGCCTTTTCGATAGTTAAGGATAAATTTGTAGGGTTGTTCTTGAAAAGATTATGAGAAGGTTGAACATAAAAAGTTCAGGAAATGTTCAGTTATCTTATTACAAGGTTGAGCACAGTATTCCGTACGTATTTAGCTTTCTCTTAAAATTTCAGTATATTTATTTTTTCCTTGCTTTTCGGTTTTAGATACTTATATGCCAAATTTCTTCGTTGGAGAATCTTTGTAGAGTTAACACCAAACTAGAACAACTGTTTTTTTTTGTTCACTCACATGATATATGATTTATGGTTATATATATAAGAAGTTACACCTACTTTAGGTCCTCGAGAGTTACGATCGTGCATACATCAACATGGTACGAGTTTAGTAGTTATCTGAGTTGGAGGAGGTATTCTCCATCTTACTGCACATTATGCGCATTACTATGTTGAGTTGGATTTCAGTTCTAGAATTATGCCATACTCTGTCCTTACATCTGGACAGTAATTATGATTAATTGTCCATTGGGTTGTTACAATTACATCTGGATAGCGATTTTGATTAATAGTTTTTTATATGTATTTGGCTTTATCACCTCATCACTTGTCCTCCAGGTTGTTACATCTGGATAGCGATTCTGATTAATGTTTTCCTTTGCAAAGGCTTTTATTCTAGGACTTTCCCTGTTGTATTCTAGTTTCTCTGACTTTTTATTTATAAGGGCTTTAAATTTGATCCCAGTCATATATTAAAGCAGTTGTTATAATTATTAACCTTACTTTGTCATCACCAAACCTTTCTCTGTCTGCAAATCTCAAGGAAATTGATGTTGCTTGTTTCAACCCAAGATTTCTCAATTTTAATGTACTAGCCTTATTTGTTCGTATTATCTCAGTTTTGGATAATATTTGTTCTCATCTGCCATCATTATCTCCTGGATTTTTTTCTGAGATGTATTCCACTTTGCTTTTGCCTTTTTACACACGGCGAGATCTCAATATTATTTTCTTTTATGGCCGCTTGATACTTCATTTATTAATGTAGGAGATGATCATATTCGTCAAGGGTGGAGGGGTTCAAATGTGTAGCAAGAGGGCTATGGTACTGCAGTTGTCCTTCCTGAGCAAGGAATATATCTAGCAGCGGCACTATACCGTCTCGTGCTTCAGGTTTTTCTACTAGGCACATGTTATTATTCAGTCGTCATACTTCATTATTTTTGTTGCTTCTATTGTTTTGATGAAGTTCGCAGTTTGCTGATAAGGTTGCATCATTGCTTCCCCAAACACATGTTGTAGGTCCTGCTGTATTCAAATCACGAGCACATGCTGCTATAACTTATAGTCCACTGATTGAGAAGGGACGGCCTGCCTTAATTACAAGGCATGTTGTTGTTAGCGATTGATTTCTTAGCAAAGGAGGTAACTTAAGAATCTTCTATTGATAGAACTTGTATAATGCAGTATGAGCTACAGTGGTGGAGTCCATTTTATCTCTAGCTTCCGTACTATGCTTTATTACTAAAATACAAGCTATATTGTTGATTGTAGGTGCTTGGCGGGGATCAAGGCATGCCTAAGTATGCAGGTGACCTGGCAAAGTATTTACAAAATTTTCTTGAGTGGAAGTATGAAAGATGTCGGGCGTCATATATGGAGGTACGTGGTTCTCCCTTTTCGTATTTTACAGTTTGAATGTATATTGGTTTTGTTGCATTCTGTATTTGTTTCATTATCTTTTATACAATTCTCGGCTTTTGTTGGTAAAGCTAGTGATGATACTGTCTCATTGTCAATTAACACCAGGATATACCAAACATTTCATATTTGTAAGTCAGTACATACCATGCACCATAAAGAAATAAAATATAAGTATATGTTATATAATATATAGTGTTATACTACGACTCTTGTAGATGGAACCATAGTAAGTTGGAATATTAAAAAAAACTTGTTGCAACGATTGTCAGTAGAAAGATTTATTTGAAGAAAACTGAGAGAATAAGTCTCTTGTTGTAACGCCTCACCTCATAATTCTAGGTCGGACGCTTTAAAATAAAAGTGTGGTATATTCATGGAAGACTTTACACACTCAAAACCTTCAAGCCAACAAATGGAGATCTGGCTATCGTGTGGGTCTCTTGAAGATAATAGGTTTAAAAAAAAAACAAAGCATCTTATTTAAGCAAAAGACGAGAGTTGTAAAAGAAATCTGGTAAAAAGAAAGTCTTTAAAAACAATAGTCTATCTTCGATACACAGGTCGGTTATTTAATTTAAATGATAAGAATCTTACTTAAAATAAAGAAGTCAGGATTTAAAGACAAACTATAAAACATTTGATTGTTTAAGCACCTTGAAGACAAATATGATGTAGCTTTCCGGAACAAAAAAGTCGTTCTACTAGTTAGGCTGCTACGCGACCACCGTTCCCTGAAAAATAATAGTAACTTGGGTGAGACCCCAACTTAAAGTAGGTTCTCGCACCCTTATGCCCTTTACGAATAAACTAGAAAACCAAGTTTCATGAAATGACATCGTCAAGTTAAAATAGTTTATAGGAGTATCTCTTTGAAAGTAGCAAGGTCGACGACCTAAACAGAAATATAGAACTTTATAGAATCCAGGAAAAACACAAAGGCACACAAAACAGTTATATATAAAAGAAACGAAAACAGGTTTCCCACCCATGAAACTAATCGACTTCCCCTCTCTATAGTTTCATCTTCTAACCGTACGACGACACATATCGACCCTTGCGTAGTCCACTTAATTCACTACAGTGCGTAGGAAGATAAGTGTTGTCGACCCCATTCAAGATAATAGATCCATATCTTCTAGGCGACCCCTCGGTCATCGCCTAACAGCCTCTGAGAGTCGAACCAACTACGGACAACGGTCAGCATAAATAAAATTAACTTTACACACAAATTTTACTGCTAACTATAATCATACACCCAACTATGATGTCACCTCATTGACTGGCATACAACAACAACATCATTATGGCAGTAACACACAACTACTGCCCAAGAGACTATGCCCTTAACCTATCCTTCAAACGATAGCACTGTATAAATCTCTACCTGGAAATATCGACTGTAACAGTAGTCTACCTCCATCGCCAACGACGTAAATAGAAATCATCGCTCTTTTAATACTTATAACTAACATTCATCTCCACTATTTTAAACTAAGAGCATACATGGCATAAAGCAACATACATGAATCTGTGCTAAACTCCAAATAGTGTGCTATATACATGTACTAGTATTATTAGTGTCTAATAAGGTCGTCATACATTTAAAAGGTATAAAAACTCAAACCTATAGTTACACTGTGTACAGACTTACTTCCAAAACTCTAATGATCACTTCAATACACCAACAATTCTTGAAGTCCTACAGGCGGTATCATAGATTGATAAAAATTAACCCATAAACCCAGTACTACTAACACAGAATGACAAAAACCATATCATAGTCAACTTCCAATACACATCTCATAAATTTGTTCATGTTTATGTATGTATGGACTACACATATACATATACCAAAAGAAATCACTACATAGGTAGCTTACCATTCACAAAGACTCATAATATTCATTAGTTAGCTAGAACAACCGGATTACAATCCAATGCAACTACAAGATTAAGCCTATAAATACAAATAAAGGATACTCACACATTAACTTACACAATAATTATTTTAGGAGTCATTAATATGATGTTCATGCAACCAAACAATATAGATTTCATAGAACCTAATCTCTTTTAGCTTAATCAGACTAACTATAAAAAATAGAAGGGTTAGAAAACCTACTTACAATTAACAGACCAACCATAATGGGAATAAGGATTAGAGAACCTACCTGTTTATATATAAACTTCAATTATGCTTCTTAAATCTGTCTTCCTACTTCTTCAAAATCTCTCTTGCGGCATCTAAGAAAAATAGAGGAAGAATACTTTAGGAGGCTATTTTCTTTGTGAGTTCATACGTGAAGAAAAATAACCCTAATCTTCTAATCTATACACTTGGTCAACTTTCCTAATTTTACTCGGACTTTCCACGAATTCCTAACTACAACCACATTCCTAACCGTTTGTGGGAGTCACTAGCCTACCAACTAACCTAAGTCATACACTATAGGATAAGTTGTTCTAGGATAAGGGGTTTTACAATCTCACCCCCTAAAAAGAAAAGTTTTCGTCCTCGAAATGAAATTGTACTTACCAGATTGTTGAAGAATTCAGGGTAACGAGTCACCATGTCCTCCTCACGTTCCCAGGTGACTTCCTTGTCATTGTGATGGTGCCACTGAACCTTAACCATAGGAATTGTCTTCCTTCGAAGGACATGCTCTCGGCGATCAATGATTTTATACGGCTTTTCTTCATAAGATACATCCTTCTGTAATTTCAGATCCCGATAGTCTATTACTGAGTGTTGATCTACGTCCTGCACATTCTTTCGAAGCATAGATACGTGAAAAACATTATGAACCCCAGCTAGCACTTCAGGTAGAACGAGACGATAAGCCACCTTCCCAATTCTTCCCACAATAGGAAATGGTCCTATAAAATGAGGATCAAGTTTTCCCTTTTTACCAAAACGTAACACACCCTTCATGGGTGATACTTTGAGAAGCACTAGGTCTCTAACTTCATATTCCCGGTCCTGGCATCTCTTGTCCGCATAACTCTTTTGTCTACTCTGTGTTGTGCACAATCTTTCTCTAATTAGTGCAATCTTTTCGGACGTCTCACGAATAATATCTGGACCTGTGAGTTTGGATTCTCCAACTTCTGTACAACATAAAGGTGAACGACAAGGTATTCCATATAACGCCTCAAACGGAGCCATGCCAATGCTAGAATGGTAACTATTGTTGTATGCAAACTCCACTAAAGGTAAGTGATTCATCCAACTACCTCCAAGATCAATAATAGTGCACCTCAACGTATCCTCAAGTACTTGGTTCACACGTTCGGTTTGTCCATCAGTCTGAGGATGAAATGTTGTGCTAAAGTTTAACGAAGACCCTAAAGATGTCTGAAAACTCCTCCAGAACGTGATGTAAAAGATGAATCTCTGTCAGAAATGATAGATACTGGGACACCATGAAGCTTAACTATCTCACCCATGTACAACTGAGCTAACCTGTCACCAGAATCATTTGTCTTGACCGGTAATAAATGTGCTGATTTTGTCAATCTATCTACTATCACCCAGATTGCGTCGTGACCCTTACTCGATCGCGGTAACCCAGTAATAAAATCCATGAATATGTTTTCCTACTTTCACTCCTGAATAGGTAAGGGATGCAATTTACCAGCTGGGTTTTGGTGTTCGATCTTTACTTGCTGACAGGTAAGACACTTTCGGATGTGGTCTGCTACATCACGCTTCATCCCAGACCACCAATATTGCCGCTTCAAATCCTTATACATCTTATTACCACCAGGATGTATTGTATACTTGCTTCGGTGTGCTTCATCTAAAATTGTTCGTCTCAAATCCTTAACATCTGGTACGTATAACCTTTCACGATACCTCAACCCACCATCTTGGCCAACAACAAAGCTCTTATCCGTTATTTCCTGTATTTTCTCTAGTTGACTCTTACACCACTCATCCTCATCTTGAGCTTCCATAATATGGCGCAATAGAGATGGGCCGATAACCATACTACCAAAGAAAAAGTATTGACCTTTATTCGTACCCATGTCGAAATCAAAACAAGCAATCTCTTCTAACATACTCCACTGTTGTACCATCAACGAAGCTACTATTCCTATTGGTT
Organism: Papaver californicum; assembly: GCA_023531435.1. Lineage (NCBI taxonomy): Eukaryota > Viridiplantae > Streptophyta > Magnoliopsida > Ranunculales > Papaveraceae > Papaver > Papaver californicum. The sequence continues at coordinate 2,797,907 of JAJJMC010031495.1, forward strand.
GTCGGCTCAGAGCGTCAGCCACCATGTTAGCTTTTCCTGGATGATATTCCAACTTGAAGTTGTAATCTTTAATTAACTCCATCCATCTCCTCTGTCGCATATTCAACTCTTTCTGAAAGAATAGGTACTTGAGACTCTTATGGTCAGAAAAGAGTTCAAACTTCTCACCGTACAAATAATGTCTCCAAATCTTAAGCGAAAACACCACAGCGGCCAACTCAAGGTCATGTGTAGGGTAGTTTCGCTCATGAGGTCTCAACTTTCGGGAAGCGTAGGCAACTACCCTGTCATTCTGCACCAACACACATCCAACCCATGAATCGAAGCATCAGTAAAAATTACCTTCTTCACTCCACTTTCAGGAATGATCAAAACCGGTGCAGAAGTCAGCTTGCTTTTAAGTTCACAAAAAGCCCGCTCACACTCAACACTCCACTTGAAAGGAACATCCTTCTTCGTCAGGTTCGTCAAGGGACCATCCAGAACTGAAAATCCCTGAATCAACCTACGGTAATAACCAGCCAACCCCAAGAAGATACGGATCTCAGTCACTGTTCTGGTTTGCTTCCAGTCCGATACGGCTTGAACCTTAAAGGGATCAACGGATATGCCAGAACCTGATACTACGTGACCCAAAAATTTCTCTTCTTTCTTCCATAACTCACACTTCTCGAACTTGGCATACAACTGATGCACTTTCAAAGTCTTAAGTACCTGATGAAGATGATTTTCGTGATCTTCGGAAGTCTTAGAGTAAATCAGTATATCATCTATGAACACAATCACGAAACTATCCAGAAATTCACGAAACACACGGTTCATCAAATCCATGAATACTGCCTGTGCATTTGTCAACCCAAAAGGCATCACCAAAAATTCAAATGAACCATAACGAGTCACGAAAGCTGTCTTGGGAATATCACTTTCACGAACTCTTACCTGATGATACCCAGACCTCAGATCAATCTTGGAAAACCACTTTGCACCATTTAGTTGATCAAACAAATCGTCTATCCTTGGTAAAGGATACTTGTTCTTTACTGTAACCTTATTTAACTTTCGATAGTCAATACACATTCTCAACGACCCGTCCTTCTTCGCCACAAAAAACACTGGTGCACCCCATGGAGAACTGCTTCATCTAATGAATCCTTGACCTAGCGATTCCTCCACTTGTCTCTTCAGTTCGCTCATCTCCACCTGTGCCATACGGTAAGGGGCTTTGGCTATAGGTGCAACGCCTGATTCCAGTTCAATATAAAAATATACCTCCCTCTGCGGTGGCAAACCAGGTATCTCCCCCAAAACCTCTGGATACAGGCATACCACTTCAATAAACTCCAAAGATGTAGTCTCTGATGATGACCCCTCCAGTAAAGCACTACACAACCTACTGGTCTATCGTGAACTCCCCATCAAGTCGGACACGACAATCTCACCCTCCTCAGGAATAATAAAAGTGACTGTCTTAGCATAACAGTCTAACCTAGCATGATGAGCCGCAAGCCAGTCCATGCCTAAGACCACATCGTACATATTTAAATTCATAACAAAAAGGTCTGCAGCAAGATCTATAGTGCCTATACGAATAATGCACGACCTAAACATGTGATCGATAGATGCTGAACCACCCATCGGTTATGAAACAACATAAGAACACTTCTCTAACACAACATGCAACGTTTTCACAAACACAAAAGATATAAAAGAATGAGTAGCTCCTGTATCCAACAATATTCTACCATGACGAGTGTGAATAAAGAAGGTACCTTCCAACATTACCACCGGTCCCTCGCCATTCCGAGGCATGGCAACATTCAACCGAGGCTGAGGCCCTCGTCCCCGTGGCTGGTTCTGTCCTTGACGTCGTTCATCTTCCGCTAGAGTTTTGCCCTTTTTTGGACAATCACGAGCCTTGTGTCCTTTTTCTTGGCAGTGATAACATGGTCCCCTAAATACGTATCCCTATGTTCTCATTGGTTGAGGGGTTCGGACTATGGCACCAGTATTACTATTTCCCTCGTCTGCTCGTGGTTTCTTCCAACCCTGATTACCATGGTGGAAATGACGTTTCTGACCACTAGCATTCCCATACTTATTCTCCCTTTTTTCCGTACCCTTAGTATCCACTCTTCTAGTTTTCTTCTTATTTTCCTCTTGAAACCTCAAGCAATGTGTCCTAGAACAATTCACAACCTTGGCATACGTATCAAAACTAGGGTTTGCAATGATATGACGAGCAATCCCACCGTTCAAACCACTCAAAAACCTCGAAATTCGATCTGCTTCTGTAGGGATGAGGTGAGCAGAAAATAAGGAAAGTCGATCAAACTCACACTCATACTCCACAACCGTCTGATCCTCTCTCTGTCGAAGGTTCTCGAATTGTCTGATCATCTCATGACGCTCGACGGGAGGAAAATAATGCTCAAGGAAAAACTGTTTGAAAACTATCCACTGGCACTCCATAGGATCAACTGCCTACTCATGGACTCCCACCAGGTTGCTGCATTTTCTTCCAGTTGAAACGCAGCCATTCTCTGCTTAAATGCTCCTGAGCAGTCAAATTGAGATAGTATCTTGTCCATCCTATTGCACCATTTTTGTTCTTCGATCGCACCTCCCTTTCCACTGAATGTAGGTGGTTTCATCTTCAGAAACTCCTGGTAATACTGAACCCAAGACTTCCAATTTTGGTGTCTCTCACTGGGAAGTGGTTCATTCCTTGCTGCAGTCTCTACATTCTCCCTGCCTTCACGTGGTCCAAGCCTCTGATCTAGCGTTGCTGTAATCGCATTATTCATCATCGTCTGGAGATTCTCTAGAGTTATAACCTGAGGTTCGCCTTCACCTCCGTTAACCCGAATCGTCCTGGAACTACCAGAGGACCTAGTCCTACTACTAGACCTCGTATCATCCCTAGAACTATGGTTTCCCCCATAATGAGGATACTCAACACTCTCTTCAATGGAAGTCTCAGTCAGATTCTCATCTTGACCACGGCCTCGCCAAGTAGCACCTCTAAGTCTACCGCGACCTCGAGTCCCATTGTTCCTATCTCCATCCATTCTTTTAAAGACAAAGAATTCAAGGAACAATCAACACACAGTTTCATCAAAAAAAAAAATCACTGTGCTCCTAGAAATTACTTGTGCCTATGTGAAACAACAAGACCCTACACCCGCTCCCAAGGATTTTCCGTAACCAAAAGCTCTGATACCATTTTGTAACGCCCCACCTCATAATTCTAGGTCGGCCGCCCTAAAATAGAAGTGTGGCATACTCATGGAAGACTTTACACACTCAAAACCTTCAAGGAAACAATTGGAGATCCGGCTATCGTGTGGGTCTCTTGAAGATAATGGGTTTAAAAAAAACCAAAGGATCTTATTTAAGCAAAAGACGAGAGTTCTAAGAGAAATCTGGTAAAAACAAAGTCTTTAAAAACAATAGTCTATCTTCGACACGCAGGTCGGTTATTTAATTTAAATGATAAGAATCTTACTTAAAATAAAGAAGTCTGGGTTTAAAGACAAACTATAAAACATTTGATTGTTTAAGCACCTTAAGACAAAGATGATGTAGCTTTCCGGAACAAAAAAGTCGTTCTACTAGTTAGGTTGCTCCGCGGCCACCGTTCCCTGAAAAATAATAATAAGTTGGGTGAGACCCCAACTTAAAGTAGGTTCTCGCACCCTTATGCCCAGAATGAGAAAAACCATATCATAGTCAACTGCCAATACACATCTCATAAATTTGTTCATGTTTATGTATGTATGGACTACACATATACATATACCAAAAGAAATCACTACATAGGTAGCTTACCATTCACAAAGACTCCTAATATTCATTAGTTAGCTAGAACCACCGGATTACAATCCAATGCAACTACAAAATTAAGCCTATAAATACAAATAAAGGATACTCACACATTAACTTACACAGTAATTATTTTAGGAGTCATTAATATGATGTTCATGCAACCAAACAATATAGATTTCGTAGAACCTAATCTCTTTTAGCTTAATCAGACTAACTATAAAAAATAGAAGGGTTAGAAAACCTACTTATAGTTAACAGACCAACCATAATGGGAATAAGGATTAGAGAACCTACCTGTTTAGCTATTACGACGATCTCTCTATAAACTTCAATTATGCTTCTTAAATCCGTCTTCCTACTTCTTCAAAATCTCTCTTGCGGCATCTAAGAAAAATAGAGGAAGAATACTTTAGGAGGCTATTTTCTTTGTGAGTTCATACATGAAGAAAAATAACCCTAATCTTCTAATATATACACTTGGTCCCTAATTTTACTCGGACTTTCCACGAATTCCTAACTACACCTACATTCCTAACCGTTTGTGGGAGTCACTAGCCTACCAACTAACCTAAGTCATACACTATAGGATAAGTTGTTTTAGAATAAGGGGTTTTACACTTGTTGCAACGATTCTCTCAGTTGTCTTCAGTCAGATAAGTCTTCTTTGAATGACCTTCAGATGTTAGTTACTTTATTTAAAATAGAGCTTAAATAACATTGAGTATCAGTATAACCTTGTTTTTGTTAGGTGCCGAAAAAGAGTGCTAGCAGTGACTTGAAATTAGCAAAGTATATTCATTGTTTGCCGAATTACTACGCACAACTATAACTAATTTACTTGTACATTTTTTTTTTGTTTTTCTCTTCGTGTGCAGCCAAGCGACACCCTAGCAACATAGTTTGAAGGAGCTCTTGAAGTGTTAGTGTGCACAAGCATCAAAGTAAAAAAGACTTGAATTATATGTATGTAATCTAAAGAAAGAAAGTGGTAAGGATCAACGTTGTAATATTAGAATCCTGAATTTTTTTTTGTAATTTTTCTTATTTCTCAGTAATTATTTCGCAACGGATATAAAAGTTACAAAATAATAAACTGCCACCAACATTTATTGTGGGAACCACATAAGCGTTTTCTAACTGGATAACGGCTCATAAATCGTTACTTTATAAAACTAAGCAACGTTGCTTTATTTAATTGAGCAACATTTATATAAGTTGCAAACACGTTGCAAATTGTGCAACACCTTTTACCAAATGATAATATCGTTGCTTAAAGTCATAGCAACTGAAAAAGTTACAAAATGGTTGATTGGTGTAGTGTAAAACTGTGAATAAACTTGTATAACTAATAAAGCTTTACGTCTAGAACATTGAATTCATCCTTAATCAACAAAAGAATTAGCTACTCATATTACAAAGAAGAATAATTTCCTCCTAAAAGGGTAAACCCTAGGTTTAAGATGTATAAGTTGTGATATGAGAGGTAGAATATAAGATAACTTAAAGATAATCTCACTTGTTTGAGCCTTAGATGTCTTCTTTTATAGTCAGTATCATCTCTTTCTAGGGTTTAGAATCCTTCTGGGACCGTGTTTTCCTTGTTTTAGAAGCCCAAACGTGTGCCAAACTATCCTAGTTACGGTTGGTTTTAACCCAAAAAAACCAACCGAAATTATGACACAAATATCTCTCCAAATTCCCAGAGTTACAGTTGGATTTGAGTTCCAACCGTAATTACTATTGGATACATTTTTGTATTTCACCGTTTTTGTCATAACTCCTTAACTCCTTCATACGATGTCCGATTGTCCTTACTCTTTTTGGGTTGGCTTCGTCTTTCAATTCTCTACAAGATGGAAATGAAAAAATCTTCATATCTCTTCAAATAATTTTATGGTTGGCTTTGATAGTCTAAATCCAACTGTAAATTTTCCGGGAATTTCTTGCTCAAAATTAACTTCTTTTACGATTGGCTTTTGGGATACTTTTCCAACTGTAAATCTTCATGGAACTCTTGTTTCAAAGTTGTGTTTCCATCCTTTGGCCTCTCCTTTTCATGCCGGAATAAACTCCTTTCATCTGCTTATATCTCTTTAACACCATTTTCATTGATTTCGGATGATTCACCTAATATAAAACATAAGATAGAAAACTAACGTAATAACAAATAATATGCAAGAATTATAACTAAAACAAATATATAATTGACACTAGAAACATGTGAATTGTGCATTTATTATGTTTAGATTTTCTAGACAATTACAAGTCGAAGAAACACAAAACTAATGATAGGATTATGAATTAACGATCTAATATTGAACTTAAACAATTAGCAAATAATCCATATTTAATATTAGTATAGTAGAGATAAACAATAACGAAAACAATTGCGAGAAAACAAACTATTTCATCAATTATAAGTTCATGTTCCGAGCGGAAATCACCCTCAATCAATTATAATTTAGCTACTCATAGTGAATATGTTCTTAATAATAAAATACAAAGGCTTAAACTTGATTAAAAGAACAAATAAAAAGTTGAGAACAAAACCAAAGCAACAAACAAGTTGCTGCTGTTGTTGGTAATCGAACGAAGGAGCAGGTAGGACAAATGGTAGCTTTGGCGAACTCTTCCAGAACTTCTCTCAAGCACTTCGCAGGAGTTCAGATGGTGGAAAGGATGTATATTTTCTTCTGTTTTTCTGACCCCTTTTATATAGCTCCTTCCCTGCGAAATTCTCACTATAAACTCGAATTGGGTAAGTACCCAAGTTTCGTAAACCATTCACGACTCTAAATCATCGTTAATCTAAACCATCCAACCACAAATCCAATATCAGAACCTCACTACCACCGTCAGTTCTTGCTGATTTTTCCCAAGAAAACATGGAAAACTACATATTCCTATTGTACTCAAAACCTCTCGCAAATTCACTAACTCTGCTGCCTTGTTCTTTCTCAATTGAACCTGACCCAGAACCACCAAAGCACAGCCAACATCTTCTTCATTTACCGATCATCATCTGTTTCTCATCTTCTATAATTTTCAACGACATCTTTTCTTCCTTATTCTTCTAATCCATCGACTATCACTTCCACAACAACCAAATTCAAAATCTAGCTCAAACCCATATAAAATCAGTCCCATCTTCATATCCTTCTTGAATCTGATGGTAAACCCACAACTAGCACTCTAGCTCTCCACCATTTAAATCTCAAATTCGAACCTATCAAAATAGCTCCATCTTCCCTGTCCTGTTCATTTCCATCTTGTGTTGAAACTTCTTATCAAACCCTTGGCTAGATATGAAGGCGCGTCTTGGTTCAACAGCAGGAGACTCCGGCAGTAAAAACTTGGATCTTCTTCCCAGCTTACAAATTGGTACAAAAAAAAATGAAGTTCAGCTTTTCTTCTCTACCTGCGAATTGGGTTTTCACAGAAACCTAATTATTCACTTCTTTCTTAACCACACATGCATTCCCCTTGTGTGATATCCACTCACGACTCACCATTTTGTGATCTGTGGTCTAAATTAGATGCACTCTCAGATGTACAGGGACGTCCGAGCCACATAGCTCATGCTAAACCCATTATCTTCAAACGGTCTGAGCACCACCAAGGTCTTGTGGTCTTCCAACTAATGAATTTATAGACATGAGCTTTTAGCGTGTATAATGATACGATCAATTTTGACGTTTTTTCTTCTTCTTCTTTGCAAATTCAAGAAATTGTAATTAAAAATATAAAAACAAACGTAATATATAAAATTTACAAAAAAAAATAGGAAAGAAAGCATAACTAATTGATACTAATTTAGGTGTTTTAGACACCTATTAGGTTACTACCCAAAGGGGCCCTCACATGTAGGACATATGAGTCTCTAAAGAGCCTTTAGGTCCAAAGACGCGAACCGGTCTTACGACACTCTCGAATCGAAGGTAAAAGAGCTAAAGGCCGGCGAGACGTCTGCTATAAAATGAGAGTAGGTAGAAGTGCCAAAGCTTAGAGACGTCTGCTGGGATTCCATCTGCAAGCCAAAAGATCTGGGGGTCTGGGTTTCATGAATATGAAGATGTTCAATAGTGCTATGATAACCAAAATTGGTTGGAGACTGAAAACTGACAAAGACTCTCTTAGGTGTCAGCTGATGAATACTAAATATCTAGAAGGGAAAAACATTCTTAATATGGATACTAGTTCAAAAGCTAGAGACTCTTGGACCTGGAAAGGAATTTTGGAAGTCATTAGTAATATTCAAACTCATAGCAGCTGGAAAATTATTAATGGCAAGCGTATAAGCATTTGGGATGATAAATGACTGAAAAATCCTCACATCCATCTCCAAAAGCATGATAATTACCCTGATGATCTTCCAAGGATTGAACATCTTTTGTTGGACAATGAAAACTGGGACAGTTCTAAAATTACCATTTGTTTCTCAAATGATGAAGTTAGGGAAATTCAAGCCCCTCCTATTAACTCTGGTGAGGAAGATCAAGTCCATTGGAATCTGACCAATTCTGGTATATTCTCTGTAAAGTCTCTCTACAAAGCTACAATGTATATAAAATACAGAGATGACACCCCTTCCCTCTACTGGAAGAATCTTTGGGAACTTGATATTGCTCATGTTATTCAAATATTTCTTTGGAAGTGTGGTCATAACATTCTCCTCATAAATGCTAAAAATGCTAGTATTTTGCATTACATTGATCATATATGCCGGTTTTGCAAAAGTGGGGAGGAAGACATGACTCACTTGTTTATACACTGCCTTGCTGCTATTACTGTTTGACATGAGCTCTATGGTCCAAACCATGGTGAATTCGATAATAACTCTTCCTTCTTCAGTTGGTTCAACTCTTGGTCTCAGACAAACGGAACTTCTAATCATGATATATGCACCATTGCAACTGCTTGCTGGTTCATATGGAAATCCAGATACGGTTACATTTTCAGAAACATAGCTCATAATATTAAATCTAATGCTAAGAACATAAAACATCATCTTTGCTCTCATCATAGAGTGCATAACATGTCAAATCATATTCTTAATAATGTTCTTTACAATGTTGACACTACATAGGACACTCAGATTCCCCCCCATTACCAGTCTCTAGGGTTTTTTGGGATAAAAATTAAAATATGTACTTTTCAAGACCTTGTGACAGATAATTTTTTTAATTGCTTATGATTTGACAGACACCTACTGTGGGGCTAGAGAGGACGTCCATGGTACACTGGAGAATGGAAAGCCTCAAGAGGAGCTAGTTTAGCTTTGCAGTGGGCCAAAGACTTGCACTGCTGGAATGTGGAGATACAAGCAGAGAAGATGGATATTATAGTCCGGTTCAACATGTTATACCAGCAGGCATTCCAAGGAAGATTCAACCTGAATTAATATGTTTCTATTAGAACTGATCAAGAGGATGTAGTTCCTATCACTTTAGTTTTAAACAATCTCTTTATAATTCAAAGAACTGATAATTGGAAAGCTTTTGAATTAGCTTTATTCAGTAAAAACTATGACCAAGGCAGTCAAGGTTATCCTATTAACACTGCCCAGGATATTGTTGTAGCCACTTGCACTTAGGCTTTGGCTTAGTGTTTTTTCTATAAAAAAAAACACCTTAGAATCAACGTCTCTAGCCACAACATCAGCTCCTGCAATTCTCGGATTGCCTCTAGCCGTTCCATCACATCAAAGAAGAATCGCCCCCCCCCCCCCCGGAGGTTGTCAAACACATACAACAGGGTCAATCACCTTTATTCTTCTATGAACTACTCTAAAAAAGCTGGATCTCTTTCTTTCATTTTCCAACTTTCTAGCATTTAAGGGCTTCTCCTTCTCCTTCTCCATTTAAAGCTAACTAGAATGTGTGTGAAGGAAAATATCTAAATCCACGTAAAGTACACTTTTATTTTTCCTAAAATCCTTTTTTAACCCTCGTCTGAAACCAATATATGGATGACATGACCTAGTTTTGGGCATGGGATGTCAAAGCTAGTATCTCGTACTAGACATTCATATACATAACATATACAGGATGTCAACCCATCCTAGTTAGCTTTTATTTAATTAAAATTAATTTTAATTTATTAAATAATCATTTTTAATTCCACAATATATTTTACCAAATCTTTCTTTATTTTTCTTCTCCCTCTTTTTTCTTCGGACGAGACTTGTTTTCCCTTTTTCTATTAGATTTTACTGAAATTCAATTAAAATCTAATAAACCTTTAAATTAAATTGAAAAAATAAAATTTACACCCAAGCAAGTAAAAATAGGTTGGAGATCAATATTTTTTCTTCCTAACTTTAAAGAAAAATTAGAGCAAATAGGTTTGAGGATGTCTTATTTGTTTGCTACATAAGAAACACACAACTATATTTTGTTTGAATTGCCACATAGAAAACACACAACCACCATTGGAGAAGCTCAAAGCTTCGGAAACATCTTCCCAAATTTAAATAAATGCTTGATTTTCTAGGACTGCTGGTTATTCCCATTTAAGGTAGTGGGATAAGGGATGTCCTATGGACATCTAATGAAACTCGGTGCTTTCTTTTAGGGGCCTTTCAAATATCCCGCACAATTTTCTACTCAGTCACTGATAAACCGATACAATCATCCAACCAACTCTGGAACGAATTTGAATGGCTTTGAAAAAACATAGAAGGAGCAATCTCAAGCCTGTTTTTGCCTTTTCCCCTAGGCTTTGTCAGCAGCCGATGTCAAAAATCAAGTGGGTGAAACCCGTTATAACATGGGTAAACAAGAACCCATGACAGAATCACTGATGGACAAATGCAGCTACAGTTCTCATGCAAAACAGTTTCCTGAGGGAATTTCAACAGAGACATTAAATCACACTGGCAATTACAACTGCAACAAGAGAAAACCCAAGTTTAATCTAAATTCGTTACATATCTAATTGAACTGTGATATTTGATCGTTTCGGTTAATTGGGGTATCAAACTTCTTCTTTTCAATATTTGAGAACCACCATCTGAATTACATTGCATCAAACATTATTATCTCTTATAACAGGCACCAACACTCCAAAACCAACAACTCCATGTTGCCACATTGTCATGCACCAGTGGCATATAGCCTAGTCCATTCTTTGGCTGCAAGGTACGAGAAGAAGAAGAAACTCCAGTTATATACAAGTAGAGAAATGAAGTAGAAGAAGCAGCAACAAAGACATAGAAAAATGAAAACAAAAAAGAAAAGAAATAAGCAAGAAGAAAAGGACACATTTAGATGAATAAGTTCGTCGAGTCTGTCATCAACCATCAACCAACTCGGAAAGTCAAAAACTACTTTATATACGGCATCCTTGAGAGGAGAAACCGAGAAAAAACTTAAACTACACGGAGAAGCACCTGTTTCAACCGCCTCTGCCTCATTTGCCTTCCAGTGCTTGGCAATGTTTTCAGAAAGAGGATCATCTGGGTTTGGGGCACTAAGAAGTGCTTGAATACTAATCCAGCAAAAGAGAAACAGTATAGTAAGAAGTGAATAAAAAAACCACTTACAACAGCGTATAATCATCTTTTATAAAACCATTCTGACAGTTTAAGAACTAGTCATTATTCTATTTGATTTGTTTTCCTAAAACAGTTGGCAGGCAAGACTGCTAAAGATATAAAAAGTTGCACATGTCCCTCTACTTCTCTAGAATGTAAACGAGGTCATTCTGCATTATAGAACCAGCGAGATGTGTCGTAGATCATCTGTAAACTGAAATTTGACAGCAACAAAAATGTGCAAAATATGTGCCTCCAACAGAATTTCTCGTCTCTCAAGAAAATTTTGCACACTCTAAAACACTCCCAACAGTTTGTGAAAAAATGCATAAGGAACCGCGTACCTTAATAGCACAGTACGAATCTGGAGGGCAGGACTCCATTTGTCTTTCAGGATATCAAGACATATCCTTCCAAGCTGTATCAACAACTTTTCAGCTTAGATGCAAGAATATCACCAGATTTGCTAAAAACAATAGAAAGAATAGAAACAACTCCACTTGCCTTGTCAATGTTAGGATGGTAAATTTTAGTTAGAAAGCGGACCTGTTCCAACACAATCCACAAATCATCGAAGAGTCAAGTCACACCAGAAGAAAAAACAAAATGCTATAAATGTAAGTCATAAGAACAAATTAAAAAGTCCGATCTCGGTTGTAAAACAGAACCTGGATGCTCCAAGATTTGGACTGGAAAACTAAACGAGACTCTAAATGCATACACCACCAATATCTAAAAAGTAATGCAATGACTACTAATTTGCAGGGGTCTTCAGAATAGCTAATAGCTCGATGAGGCTCTTGTTAAAGTCATGACAAGCACCAACCAGATCACAAGACAATAGAATAAATAGAGATTTATCTTAAGTAAATATTAAACTTTAGGTCTCTTTACGTCAACAAAACCAGTAGTTTTAGGGAGTTATCCCCAGTAACTAGGATGAGTGCTATTTAGGAGTTGGGAGCGTGCTGCTAATCTAGTTCTCAATTTTATCTCTTTGATTGTTTTCTCCTTAAAATAAACTAACTTCAAAGAGAGACATACTGTCTGACCCTCACACACATTCCTGATCTGTCTTTCTGATATCCGAGGCCCTAAAAATCAGCTGAACGTTGGTACCCTTTTAGTTGAGGAAATGAAACAGTTGAAAGAGAGAATACAAATATTTTCTTACGTGGTTTGTCTCCATCTCACCTAAAATAGTCTTGATGTATAGTTTAGGCGTTCAAGTCTATCAGTATTTGAACAAATTTGGACTACTTTTCGGGGCTTTAAAAATCAACAGCTACCGACAATAGTCATAGCCCAAATTCTTACATCTGACTACACTGAGGGCACATAAGGGTACTCTCATAAAAACGTTATGTTGTGATGCACCTATATAAATTGCATGAAACCAGAAAAAAAAATCAGCAAGCGATATTAGGTAATAAAACGAATATTACAAAAATAAATCGCCCATAGAAACTAGTATTCGGCATAAGAAGGAAACAGCAAGGACAAGGTATCAGCTTCACTTCTCTTAAATGTCAACAGGGATTATCAAGATTCATGAAACACAAAATTCAGATAAACTAAAACTTATGGAGATATGGATAAGTAGTCTGCATTTAAACAGATTACTGCAGGTAAAATAGATATAAGGTTTAATTTTATTATTTCATGATGCTGATGCCATTCGATAAGAGAATGCAGAAAACAAATAGTTGCCAGTAAGCGTTACAGTACCTTAGGCGCAGCCATTGGATATTCTTCAGGCAGAAATAGTTCCAATTTAAAAACCCCACCTTAAAAGACATCAAACAATAACATAAAAAGAGTTAAATGGGAAAAGTAACCATATTTTTACAAATGCAGCTTCAGTTACAACAACACTAATTTCCTGGATGTTAATACATTAAAATCAGTTCGTTCTATATTTCTTGAACAGTGATGACAATCTCATGAATGAAAAATATCATCATTTGTGGCATCCCTTTCTCCATCTCTACAGGTTTTACCAAGGAAATTTCAAGTCCATAACTAGTCATAGGAAAAGAACAGGAATTGTATCAAGTTGAAAACAATAACAAAATTCATCATACTATTTATCCCAAGGTAACAACAGTTGTTAAAATACAATAATCTAGCAATTCATAACCCTTTAACAATTAGGCAAAGAAAGTAAAGAAAATCAATTTAAGGAGGCATACTTCGGCAAACAAGAATATGACTACACAATTACCTTCATATGGAGACTGTGTTGGACCAAGAATCATAACATTGAAATATCTCATGTTATCTTCTGAAGGAGAAGCACTAATTCCAGGAGCTGCATCAACAAATCAAAATGAAAACCCTAACTATTTCTCCAAATGCTCCATACTTGAATCAATCATATAATCACAACCAACCAGAAACTAAGATTACCTGGTTCACTGAGTAGCCGCTGAGTTTCCTGTAAGATTGACAAAACAATAATAAGAAACCCTAGAAATCAAAGATGAGAGTAATAAAAATGAAAAAAATTGCTAAATTAAGAGAAAATCACCAAGCCAGAAGATAATAAATTAACAAATTAAAAAAAAAGAGAGGAACTAATAGAAACAAACCTTGATAATCCGTCGTGGTAGATTACTGTTCGCCATTTTTAAGAGATAAATTGAACAGCTTGAGACAGAGAGAGTGAGTAGGCTTGATCTCTGTGTTTTGTAAGAGAAAAGAAAAAACCGAGGGTTTGGATTCGATCGATGGAAAGGAATTTGGGGAAATTTGTATCCCTTTTCGGAAAGAGAGCTTCAGCTTTAAGATATTGGCCGGTGGTTTGCTTTAATTATTATTCCTTGGGATTTGTTATTCACCCCTTTACCAAAAACCCAACATCTGGGTGCACAGTCTCTTATGCCGTTAAGCCAATAGGTTTGTTTATTGATGGTTAATTTGGATACTTGTTTAGACATGCACTACATCATATGCCTAGCTGAGCACACACGTAAGGGAAGAAAGAAAGTAAACGGTGCATTTATCTCTCGACATAGGATAACAAGTTAAAACATATTAGTTGGCCAGCAAAAAAACAAAAAAGTTAAAACAACCACAATTAAGGTGTCTATATTGTATTTGGTGGTGACGTGAATTTAGCCACTAAGTTGTCTGCTACAAAACATATTTATATGGTTCTTCATTACCAAGACTAAACAGAAATGAGTTAGGAAATAATTCTCTGAATGCACCACAAGAAACCAAAGCAAGAAAAAATGGAGGCAGTTGGTGAAAGAGGAAATTCTGCTACAGGCCGATTAGTTCATCCAGAACAAGGTATTAGTAAGGATGAAACTTGTGATATAGTTATCACCATCAATGATCATCTAGAAAGTGTTTATACTCACAAATCTATTATTGTCAACTCTTGTATTATCAGTAGAGTTCCTAGTCATTTTCGCGCAATTCATAAAGAGGACTTAGATCCGAGGTTTGTGTCTATCGGCCCTTTGCATCATCACAAGCCTCATCTTATTGCCATGAAGGATCATAAACTGAGGTTTTTATTACGTTTATTGACGGATTCTAGTTGGAAAGCTCCTGGTGCTCATGATGATTTCAGTGATGAAACTGACGAGACTAAAAGCTCAGTGAATGGTGAACGAGCAGCAGCAGTAGGGCTAAAACGATACTGTGAAAATTTTCTGTCCAGTGAAACAGTCGGTGGTGACAGTGAGCATAATAGTGACAGTATGATAGCGAAACTTGTCTATGCAATGAAGGTAATGGAAGCGGAAGCTAGGAGATGTTATTCGGAGAAGTTTAATAACATTAGTGCAAGTGAATTTGTTACCATGATGATACTTGATGGTTGCTTCATCGTTCAGCTCATGCACCTTTATGAAAGGAGTGAAATGGTACAAATTCATCAAACAATTGTCTTTTTGTTTTCAATTATCGGTCATTACAGGCCAAGAGTACTTGTATATGTTTTAATGCACTCTTTTTTATTGATTAGGAGGATATTGATGATCCCCTCTTTAATATTCGTTGGATGGTGCCGAATCTTCACCGTGACCTGCTCTTGCTAGAAAATCAGCTCCCTTTCGCCGTACTTGACAAAATATTTGAAATAACTACCTCCTCAACAGATGATTCTTATTCTCTCCAGAAACTGGCTCTCAAGTTCTTCAATTGTTTGGTTCCAAACGGGACAAAATCATCGGATAAAAGATGCTTATTTGGTGTCCACCCCGATAATTTGCTCCATTTAGTTCGTCTAAGTTTTGTTTCATCGTTTATAGGCAAGGCAAAGCCATGTTTCCGACTACGTAAGAAACAGAAAAAAACAAAAGAAACCACAACTTTAGAGAAATAATCCCTCCTCCATATGGACATAATGTCGAGGAGCTTAAGGAAGCAGGAGCCAGGTTCATGTGCAGAGAGAATCATGATCTATTAGACATTGCAATCAAAGATGGAGTCCTAGAAATCCCGCCTCTACATGTCGATGATTTCGTAGGTCAGGTGTTCCTCAACCTCATTGCATACGAACAATGTGACCGTTTCTTGGAACCTTATTTTACACACACTGTGTTGTTCTTCTGCGGCCTTGTGCGTTCAACAAAGGATGTTTGTATTATGCATGATGCTGGTCTCCTCCGTCATGAGTTGAGGAGTGATGAAGACGTGGTTGATCTTTTCAAGAAGCTTTCTAAGGGTGTTGTTAGTTATGAATGCGATTCTTATTTGTCTGAAACCTTGATCGAGTTTTACAAAACCCTTCATTTTACGAATTGGAATAAATGGAAGAAGAAATGGAGAGAAGACTATTTTAGCAACCCATGGGCCTTTTCATCGTTTCTAGCTGCCGGTATCCTTCTATTGCTTACTATTATTCAAACTTTCTTTTCAGTTTTCTCATATGTCCTTCCTCCATCATAAGGGTGTTACTGTTACCCTTTCTCCTTGTATTTGAATTAAGGAATGCACATAATTGATCAGCTATGAGAAATTGTTTTGGGAATGTAGCACTCATCTATTCAAGTGTGTTTACTGCTGTCTCATAAATTCAAATTGTAGTACCCGGGAGAAGTGTCGCACACATTTTGTATTGTGATTTTGCTCCTTCCCCTGGCAACTAGCACTGCGGAGGCTCTTATTACTCTTTACAGTTTTTTTGCTGCTTTTTTTCTTTCATATTCATCGTGTGTGACACCCATCTAATCGGTAGACATCTGACTCCAGAGTTATTTAGTCGGCCTCAAATCCATGAATGAATCTAGCTATCTGATTCAAAAGACATTGGTCTAGAAGCACAAATTAAGGACATCAATGCAGATATAAACTTATGTCACAGAAATAAGAACATTTAGTCAAAAATTAGTCCGTCCAATCACACATGATGACATAAGCTAGAGAATTACAAACAAATTGTCTTTCAAATGAGCCAACAAGCCGTTTTGGTATAAGTAAAACTTGAGCAATTCATTCACATTAGAGACATCTAAGAACTAGTGTCCAGTATTTCCAATATTTCACAGAATTCCTATATATGACCTCTAGTACACAGATGGTAAAGAAACTGTTTAATTCAATAGATACGGCTTTAACTACAGAACCTGAACCTCAATTAAAGAACCGGCTTCTGAACTTGCACAGCCCAAGCTGATCACGTGAATATTTTCAAGAACAATACAGATGGTCATGGATATCTTGTCCATTTACAGTGTTTTTTGTTTTCTCCTCGAGAAAACACAGGAAATCATCAAATATGCAGTTATTCTGCTTTTGTCTTGAAGATCCACGTGAAATACTTTGTGCGCTCTTGTTTATACCGTTCTCCATTCTTTAACCGCTGCAAGGAGGACGTGTAGAGCAACAGGTAGAAAGAAAGGCTGCCGAAGAGAGAAATGCATGTGAGGAAGGAATAAAGACGAATTTTAACTTCCGATGGCGGTTAGAAGACTGCAATCGCTATTTACCAAAAGTTACCTAGACTTTGTTTCAGACTACCAGTACATATAGTGGACTCGTAATGGAGAATTTTGAACACTATAGTTGAGGCTAATCCAGTTTTACTAACCGTGTAAACAGCAAAGCAATGCTCAAATGAGTAGTAACTGATTGACATGATCGATGGATGAAAGCCCTTGCTTGTCTTGAAGAGACTGAAAAGTAATGAAAATTATATTCCTGGATACTTATTGATGCTAAGTACACTGCAGGGGAAAATTTGGACCATAACATATAGAGAATTATAGCCAAGCAGATAATCGAGTTAGAAAGAGAAAATACCAGCCGAAGCTTTATATATTCCACGAGAGGCATTTGTTTGAGCCAGATTTGCAGCTTCAAGTGAAAACTTCACCTGCCAAATCAGACGAATAGAACCAACTTAGGAGCTGATAAGATGAGTAGGTATTTATCACTGTATCCACTATAAAATTCTGTATTCAACTCTAAAATCTAAGTAGGCTAACCTGTTTCCATATTTCATCCTTAATTATCATCCTTGGAAGTGACTGAACCTTCATGTTGAGCAATGCAATGATAGAGAATTAGACCAAGATATTTGAAATAAACCCGTGAACTCTTTGAACTAGTTATGAATTCTAAGGTATTGAGAAATACCAATCTGGAGAGAGATCCAAGAGTTGTGGCACAAGAATGAAGATTAAAACAAGTATGCTGCCTAGATAATGCGTCCAGCTCCCTACAGAATAGAAATAATCCCCTCAGCCCTTTCCCGAAGATATCAACATGCCTCAACAAATTACAATTTCAATTGGAAGGTCTCCTGACATTTGGCTTTATAAAATTGTCAGAAGAATGATTTGGTTACCACTCTTACCATTCCGTAAAGCCTCTTTCACTACATAAAACGTTGGACATGCCTGATTCACCAACATAAAGATTGTTGGATTTCAGACCAAAAAGTTGCCGAAGCTGCCCCAAGGAAACCTCGAGGAGTTCCTCGAGATCCTGTTTCAGAAAATGCACAAGTGAGCCCAATATGCCATACTTTTTAAAACATCAAGCCAATTTGCAACTAATACGACATCACCTATATGAATGGCTTTTAATTTCATATACGACCTGAAAGTAGGTAGTAAAATGACTTAACACCATAGGGAGATCTAACCTCAGAGGTCAACGTATGCTTCTGAGGCTGCATACTTTTGGAGCTCCTGAAGCATCTTGGGGGATTCCTAACAATAACACCACCCCACATCTGCAAAAAAGCCATAAAGAATTTAGAAAACAGATTCACAGATGCAACATTTTGGGACTTGGGAGGACCAGGTAAAAAGAAGCTGAGATCACAACAACTCACAGGGGATATAAATCCATTTGTTGTGGAAATTTTGCCTGATGGAAGTTGTAACCGGAGCGGACATTCTTCAGCGGATGGTATATATCTGGTAAAATAACAAAAAATAAATCTTGCTGAGTGCTTTCTAATCATAATAACAACATTATCTACATACTGGATGTTCATTAGTAACAAATTTGAAGGTTCAATCAAAAGCGTAACAACTAATAACTGTACCAAGAAATTGACAGGGTAAAACATAACTGTGAAGATTAAATAAGAGGACAAAATGAGTAAAAGAGTGCCAGACAATGAGTGAAAGGATATATACCACAAATTGCAAAACTTTTGACCGTCCACCAGCCGCAATAGAAGTATCTAGCTGCCATTCATTTGAACTAACCTGTTAAGCTCACCCCATAATGCAGGTGAAAGTTTTAATACCTCAGTAGAACAATAATAACAACACTAAATTAGGAGAATGACTGAACTATTCATACAAGCATATTTTGCAACTTAAAGATTCAAAAATGATGAACAAGAGCAGGTAATATAGCACTATCTTTTACAGATCAGAAATGCTTAAACACGAGATTTAGGTCAACTACGTCAACCTTGACCTTCTATTTGTAATTATATGTATTGAGTTCATGAAGCTCCGGGTTGGTGGTCGCACGAGTTGAAACTGTTATGATATATGTATTAGGATAGTTAGCCTGTTGACCATAGTCAAGGTTATGCACGTGTGTGCAGGTCATGTGTGAGTCTTATAAATACTCACTTGTCCGTCTGTTTCTGTAACCTGATTTATTCTATTCAATTCATTTCAACACAATTCAGTCACAATGTAGATCTCAAAAATTATCATGGTATCAGAGCTAGAAGAGAATTCTAACTTCTCTGGTTTTCTGATCCTGTACCTTCAAATCTTCATTAATGGAGTTATTGTTTCTTCCGCTGTTACTCATTAAAACATTTACAACCATTACATTCTTTACAAAAACCATTACCAGTACAATCTCAAAACCACAAATCAAAAACAACAACAACCGATGCTACATCTACATCTTCATCCACTTCCATTAATGGTTTTTCTGGTAAGATTTAGGGATTACAATTCGATCTTGCAACAACAACAACCTGATGTAAACCAAAGATCCTACAACCTGGATCAGCTCCAACCTAATCAAATTTACAACCTACAACCAACCAAACCTCAAATCTGATTCTAAACTCAGATGCAAAATCAAAATCTGAAGAGGAATTTCGATTTCCTCAAACCTAATTTTCATTTCTTTCCTGTTTCGTTTTTCAATTGGCAATTTTCGTAGTTCAATAGATTCAAGATTCAAGATTGTGGATAGAGAACAGATTCAAGATTGTGGAAAGTTTTAACAGATTCTGCATATTCATGGTGGTGATTGTGGAAATCAAATTGATGATTTACTTTTCCCTTGAAGTTGATAATCTTGAAGATTTACTAACAAGATTTCTTCGGTTCCGAAGTTCAACTGTTTTTCATCAAATTGGACATGGCTCAATTGTGATCTACAGTTTCAACAACAAAATCAACTTCTTATCAACAACATCAACATCAACTTCTTATCAACAACAACAACATCAACTTCTTATCAACAGGATCAACTGATCAACACTAGCAGCAACAACTTCAACAACAACAATAACACCTTTTGGTAATATCAACATTCATATGGGCAATAACTTCTTAAAAATTTCCCCATTTACTCATTGTTACTTCCTTTCTGTGTGTTTAGTATATGGAGTAATAATTTTTCAATATCTAACTGGTCCTAAAAACATTTCAATAACCAGTTTCAAACATCAATTTCTAAATATCAATTTCAATACCTTTAGAGATATGGTCTTCCAAACACCAGTTTCTAAATATCAATTCGAATCTCTTAACCAACAGAGCAAATCAAAAACAATTTTGAATCTCTTCACCAACAGAGCAAACCAAAAACAATTTTGAGTCTCTTAACCAACAGAGAACCACAAAACAAATACCAACACCTACTATTTCTGCTGTTATTCTTATTGCTTCTAGTTCTACTGGTGAATTAATACTTCTAATACTTATGTTGCTTCTGGTTTCACTTGTCCATGAGTTTTATACTGCTTCATTTCCATAAAAAGGTTCAACAATTATTACTTGTTACTTCTACTTCAACAACTACTTCTGTCACTAGTACTTGTCATGCTGAAAAATTCTCTTTACAATGATGTTACACAATCTGTTGTGTTACATGCAAATGTTTTTCTTGGATGACTGTAAGCTTGTTCTCTTGTTTGTGCTGCACCTGCTGGTGTAGTGTCACAATGTATTGCTGGTGCTACCTTTGTTTTATGGTGGCTAAGGGAAGATCTGCAAGGTTTTCGTTGGTGCTTTGGGTGTTGCAGGCTCTCCAACTGGAGTTCTTCTGCAATTACAGTTTTACTGTACTTCAGTTTTGTTGCTGCCAACATTACTTCATGCTTCATTTTTAACAACTGGTGTTGTTACTTCATCAAATTGTATAGTTCATCTGTCGCTAGTCCTCATTGAATGAGTTAGCTTGTTATTACTACATGTTGCTGCTGGCAACATTGCTGCGTACTTCTGCAGTTTGGTTCCTTCTGTTACATCCAAGACTACTTCATGCTTCTGGTGCTGTTTTGTGATACTACTACATCTGATATAAGTTGTTTCTTTTTGCTTGTTTCCAAGCTATTATTGTGTTGCAGGTAATAGCTTGAGGGGGTGTATTAGGATAGTTAGTCTGTTGACCATAGTCAAGGTTATGCACGTGTGTGCAGGTCATGTGTGAGTCTTATAAATACTCACTTGTCCGTCTGTTTCAGTAACCTGATTTATTCTATTCAATTCATTTCAACACAATTCAGTCATAATGTAGATCTCAAAAATTATCAATATGCATATACTGTTATACATAATTTAGCTCAATATTATTATGCTGAATGAGAATTCATCATTTTGAGGGAAAACAGAACCTTCCCTTGCAGCAAAGGAAGTAGGATTGAAAGTTTAGGAGGGATAAAATGGGCTACATATTAAACTTCTAGAGGGGCTATAAGAAGAAAATTCCAGAAAATGCCCTTGAATAAAAGGTTAATGGGTATGTTTTAGAAATTTGGGGGTGTCAGCCACCCTAAATTCCGTCACTGCTCCCTGGGAACTCCAGGATAAAGTCTAGATGTAGTCACCAAGTTCTACACTCCTACTATCACTTAATGTCGTACTGAACAAAATTATAAGAGTAGGTTGAGGAACATACAAAGAAAGGAAGGTCTTTAGTTCTAAAGACATAGCTGGACAACTTCGCGTCCCAAGAAGAAAATGATGACTTTGGCATGTGGTATAGAACCTGACCATTAACGAGAAATGGAAAACGTAAGATTAGCTTCCAGCCCACATGTAAAATACAATGAAAGTATATGTTAAATAGAAACGAAACTTTTTTACCTGACTTTCTACAGTTAAGTTTTCAATAGGTGCCAAAGCCTCCACCACAGGGGCCAACAGATCCTCATCTATTTTTCGAAAATCGCTACATATAAAGTTCAAGTAATTAAGCAGAAATCTAACACATCTCATTAGGTCGTTACAATGAACCCATAATTTCTTATTTCATACCAGTCATAAATCCAATCTTGTGGACTAGCATTCAAAAGACTAAATGAAAGAACAACCCTTCCGTCAGCACCCACAGGCATAAACTCATTTTTCGAGATTCCCTCTTCCTTCCCACCGTTCATGAAAAACTTCACAAAAACATTGGCAATACTAGAAACTGCACCCATTTCTTCAACTTTCCCAACCAACTAAGCATGTCGATATTTCCAACCACAACTCTAACCCGATCAACATCATCATCTTCCTTGTTCACTACCACAACACTATAAACATTTCCACATGAGATATCACTGAGGTGTATAACTATGTACACACCTACAACAATCTAACAAATCAAACATACATGCCCACAAAACAATCCATATATCTATGAAATAGCATACTGGTGTACAACTATGTAAACATCTACAACAAATCCAACAAAAAGCATATATATGCCCACAAAAAAAGTCAATATATCTTTGAGATATTACAAAGGTGTACAACTATGTACACACCTACAATGTACATAGTTGTACAATAAAGTGGACATGATATATCAATGAAGATAATAATTCTCTCTCAATTCATCACCATGAACAAAATATAGTGTACAATAAAGTACACTTGAAAACACACCAAAAAAGGAAGATACAAATTAGTTCTTAGTCATGTATATAGACACACAAAAAAACAGAAAAAAGTCTAAAATCAACCCAAATAAAGTTACAATTATGAAAAAAGAAGAGAAAAAGAGGAGAAATCCATGAAAATAACGATAAATCAAAAATTTAACTAACCTTTTTAATTGAAGACGAAGAAGAAATTTTTAATTTATTTTCTCTCTCCAAAAGAAGAAGAAGATGAAAAAAAACGCCTATAATAACAATCAAACCTCATATCTATCTTCTCAAATCAAAGATGAAGATGAAAAAAGTATGAAATTAAAACATGGAAGAAGAAGATGATGGAGGGTTTTCTCTCCACAAGAAGAAGAAAAAAAAAAATATCCTAGATCTAGTTTATCTCTATACAATAGTAGTATTTATTTTCTCTCTCTTCAAAAATTAAATGATAGATTTTTATTAAAAAAATTACTATATTTGGATAAGGGATACTTATGGAAATAAGAAAATATAAATTTCTTTAAATCGGACTAACCCGTTGTTGATACCTAAAAACTGATTGTAGGCAAAACAATATACTGTAGAAGTACTTTCTTTAGATTTGGAAATCAAAATCGTACAGGGCAAGCCTAAACCATTATAGTAGCCGTTCCTCTCTGCTTCGGTCACAAGAAGAGGAAATTGGTTGATCTTAGGGGAGGGAAGCAAAAAAAGTTGAAGGAAATATGTGTGATGGATTGTGTGTAGAATTGTAGAACTATTGAGAAAAAATCACAAAGCTTATGCAAATTGTAAGCTTGTTGTGTTTCTGAAATGGGCTAAGGAGCCTATTTATAATAGTTGTGCGTCCACACGATTCCTTGTAAAGTAGTGGAGTTGGTGAAGAGATGGAGAAGTGGAAGTCGTGGGGATAATGGTATAACCGCCCTAGAATCTTCGGGAAACCAGTACTCCATTACTCCATTAACTGCTCCAGCGTTACCACTACTTTGTAACTTCCAGATCATGGGGTGTTTCCACACCACATGTTGCTATAACCGCCATACTAAAACCCCATGAATAATCCTCCCATGTAATTGTTTTGATTTCTCGTAAAAGTTAGTGGAGTCATGGACTCAAAACACATGAATAATTCGTGAACAAAGAATAGTGCTGGCACGAGCAAGCGTGAAGGGATATCCCTGGCACAATCGAGAAAAAGATAAGGAAAGAGATAGCTCCGGCGATAGCCGTGACGCTAGCACTGATGGCTCTAGCGCTGACCGCGACGATAGCGCTGGAACTAGCGCTAGCGCTGTTGACTCCAGCACTAGAAGTTAGTGCTGGCGGTAGTACCTTGGGCCTGTTTGGCGCGTGCTTTGTTGCTTTTTTTTTTATATTTTTCTAGCCATTTGGCATATGTGTGTGATACTCATTGGTGTTAGGAGTGTGACTAGGGTATGCCAAGGTCAGCACTTGCAAGTTCCATGATTATTGACTATGCACCACTAGCTTTGATGTTTATTAATGTCGTGGTCATATTTATGTCCTATTTAGAGTTTCTCAATTGTATGAGATTTATTGTTAGCATTTTATGCTTAACTTTTATGAAGTGCATACATAGTATTTTCAAGAGATTCAGTTATGGAAGTTTATAACTTGAAATTATGCTTGATGCGACTCTGCAATTAGATGGTATGCATCTAATTAGCGTTTTCGTTCAGATATGGCTTAGCCTCTATTCTAAATGTTCGTAATTTTGTATAATCAGGTGTTCTGTTTTATACAAGTAGTTCACATAGATGCACATGAAATAACGAGGATTTAGTTGAGTATAACTCTGAAATTTTGTAAAAAAGCTACATGGCTAATTTAGTCAGGAGCTGAATATCCCTTCTAGATTTTCTTACAGAATGTAGGATAGTGGTAAGATTCATAATTATGATGCTATTTCTAAATTTTTTGCATATTTATTTTGTGCTTCTGCGGCTTGTCAAAAAGTAATATTACAATTTTCTCCTTTGTCAAAAATCCACCATCAACATTAAGTCCATGTTTAGTGCGGAACGAGTAATGTTGCATGGTAAGCACTAGATGGTGGTATGCTAGACGGGATTAAATGTGAATTTTATCATTTAATGGTTAAATATTACTTGAAGAGTAGCAATTGTTGATCAAGTTTTACTTTTTCTGCGATTGTACTATCATGTATTTGGAGCATTGCTAGGGCTTGCTAAGGCTGACACTTGTTAGTGTTATGGCCATTTCCTATGCACTGCTAGTGTTGGCATTCATTAATGTCGTGTCCATATTTATGGCATGTTTAGGGTTTCTAAATCATGTGAGATTTAGTATTAGCATTTATGCTTCACTTTTATGCAGTGCATATAGAACATATTCAAGAGAAGCTTGTAACTTGAGGTAATGTTCGATGCGATTCTGCAATTAGATGGTATGCATCTAATTAGCGTTTCATTCAGAAATGGCTTCGCCTCTGTTTCGAATGTTCGTAATTTTATATACTCAGTGTATTCTGACTAATACAAATAGTTCGCATGGTTGTCCATAAAATAATCGAGGGTTTAGCTGAGTAGAGCCCTGCAATTACTAAGGCCCATGTATGCAAATGAGCTTCAAGGCTAATTTAGCCAAGAGCCGAATATCCCTTCTCACTCCCTTGCAGAATGTAAGATATGAGTAATATTCATAATTCTTATACTTGATCAGGAATTTATATTTATTTCATGCTTATGCATCTATGCAAAAGCAATAAAAGAGCTTTAAGGCTAATCTAGCCAAGAGCTAAATATCCCTTCTCACTTCTCTTGCGAAATGTAAGTTAGGAGTAATATTCATAATTCTGATACTTGATCAGGAATTTATGTATATTTATTTCATGCTTATGCATTTATGCAAAAGCAATAAAAGAGCTTCAAGGCTAATTTAGCCAGGAGATGAATATTCCTTCTCACTTCTCTTGCCGAATGTAAGATAGGAGTAATATTCACAATTCTGATACTTGATCAGGAATATATGTATATTTATTTCATGCTTATGCATCTATGCAAAAACAATAAATCAAAATAAATCAACGGTCTTAGTTGTCGTGTTTTACCAGGAATTTTGATTTGATGATGCTCCGATGATGTCAAATAATCGCTTAAAGGAGCAATAATTGATGTAGTAGTGCCTATAGGATGATAGAGCATCTTCTGGAGAGTATAAACTAGTGAAGCGTGGCTGATTTGTATGATGGAGATATCAAAATTGACTCGTGTGAAATCATACTTCCATGGAATTGATACAAATATAATTTATACATTTTTACCATAAAATTTATATTTACTAGTACTTATAATTATATTACTTTTACTATTTTTATGTGTTTATAGGTTAATCGTATAAAACCCGACGTTACAAATAAATTGACTAAACAAGAATAAATGGCTCATTCAAGAGATTTGGTGCTTGGCCTTGGTTGTGAGTGCCGGAGAAGTGTTGGTTGGCTCATTTGAATTTGAGTTTCTCTGGTCGGGAAATGGAGACTTGTTGGGAGAGAGTGTTCCAGATAAAAAATGAAAAGTCTGGGCGTTGAGAGGAGGAATAGACAGAGTACCTGATAGCATATGACGTGGTCATGTAACGTGGAACATGAATTGAGAGAGATGGATCATGTTGGACGTGGTATAAAGGGATTGAAAGAAAGTGAGACTCTCATTGTAATAGTGGTCGGTGGACGGTGGCTACTTGGCTAAGCTGTTGGGCGTATAAATAATTCCCTTCTTTGTATTTTGGAGAAGCTAAAAAGCCTGACAAAGAGAAGTGAGGCAGGTGAAAAGAAGGTGGGGTTAAGCGTGTATTGGTCGGTGGTGTAGAGAGATAAAAGTGTCACGTGGCATAGAAAGAGAAGGGTATGGACACTGACTATAAAAGAAGAAGACAAAAATTAAGAAGGGGGGAGGTTGTTCTTTTTGGTCTTGAGAAAAGGTTTTCACGGCTGGTGGAGTTCTATGATAGGTGTTGGTTGGAGGCAGATAAACAAGAGAAGAAGAAGACTTACTACTGGGTGACGACGATTTAATCTTCTTTACTTTTGTTAATTGTTTTAATGGGTTTTAAGAAACCCATAGTCATGTTCTAATTGATTTGTAACTAGGGTTTTAGGTAGAAACCAAATTTAATTGTGGATTCATGTGAACTCCTTAATAACATTTTCGCATGATTAAATGACTTGTAATTTCACTTCATTAAGCTTGGTATTTAATTGATTTATTTGATTTCATTGACTACTTATGCTTTGTGATTGATATGTCGTGCTTGGGTTAAGTTCTTTGGCGGTGTATGCTTTTGATTAATGATTAGTGCTTTAGGATTATTACATTTGAAGCGAAGGAAATTACATCAATGAAACTAAACAATTATGATTTTATTGAAATATTTTCCACTAGTACAAATTTGGGCTTCCGTGACAGATCGAAATCCTTAATCATGACAGTTCAAAAAATACCTGTCACAAAAGAATAAGCTACGAGATATAAGCAAAAGTTTCTTATCAAAACTCATACTAATAATGGTACAAAATCGTGACAATTTATTAACTGTTACTTAATAATTATACGATGACAGTTTTTGTAGAAAACTGTTAGTGTAGATTGATGTATAATAACATTTATAAACTGTTACTATTCTTAAGCTACAACAACTATTTTATATAAAAACTGTTATAGAAGTGTATAGCTATAGATGACAGTTTCTTTCAATTACAGTAATTTTCATTTATAGTGACAGTTTTGATCCCAAACTACTGTTATTTATCATTCTCAAATACGGTTGTTAGTTTTATAAGTTCTTTGAAATTTTTCTGAATAGTGGGCTAGCTGTACCATGTGATATTTGTTAGTGGGTCTTCTCGCTTCTCATCTCGTTCAACTTAAATGAAGATTTCTCACCCAAAATAACCAGGAAAATCCCATCTCAAGATTTCCCACCCAAAACATCAGGTAAATCCCATCGCTGATCTTTTTTTGGTTTTTCTCTTACCTAAATCTGGATTTGGTTGAATCCTTATATAACTGTAGTTACCTTCTCAATCTCGAATTAGAGTTCTGATATGATTGGAAATGTTGGGTTGAAATCAGATTCAAAGGTGGAATTGGATTTCTCATTTTGATTCGGCAAAACCCTAAACACTATTATCCTTACTGATTCATTATTGAAGTGCTCCAAATAAAACATTATGTCGATTCCTTTTGATACAGGTTGATTTTTTCCCTTTCCCGTGTCTCTAACTGCTGGTTTTTTCCCCCTTGGCCTTTCTTGGTTGAAAGTGTGTGTTGTATTTTAGAGGAAGTATTGTTTTAGTTCACAGTTCTCGGCTCATTGATATCCTAAAGCACAGCTGCCGGAGGAACTCTGTCACAGCTCCTAGTTTTCATTGAAGGGGAACTAAATAGTTACACCCACTTGATTGCATCTTCCAAATGTGTTTCACACCCTCAATTTTTCCAGAGATTCACTTTCATCCAAATGGGATTTTAAGATGCATTTGGTTATAGAGATTAACAATATTTTTTTGGCATAGACTAGAAGACTGCTTGCACGATGGGTTCCACCATAGTACTTAAGGTTTAATGCCTTTTACACACCAAAAACTGTTCATTTTTTTAGTCTTCAAATCAAATTTTGCATAAAAGCCAGAGCTATGAGGTAGTACACATCCCTTTCAAAATGCAGTAGAGAGAACTTGATAGGGTGTTTTTTCCATTATGAGATAAAGGAAAAGATATATCTGATTGAATGTCCCCTGCCCCCAACATGCAACTTCTCTTCTTTTGCCGCTTAGGTTTTTTTGTACATTTTTGCACACTACATCGAATGAAGTTTTGTTTGAACGAGTTTGGGTGAACGGGGCTTTGTCAACTCCCATAGTGGGAGCAAATTTGGCTCTTTTTGCTCCACTATTTCATTTTGAAGTTGAATCTTACTTTCCCCTAACTGTTGCTCTAATGAAAATGGAACAAAAAGAAATACAATGGCAGAGAGCTGACTTATTTAGTAGGAAACAAAATAATACTTAACTAGTTAAATTCCTAAAAATACCTGTGATAGTAGGATTATGCTTGGCTACTGGTTAGGAGAATGTACATTCCTTCCTTTAATTGTGCATGCTGTGTTTCTTTGTAAATCTTGTCCACAATCCTGATCAGCAATAGTAGAGGTTATTCTTCTACAGTTTTAAAAGAAATTAAAATGATACACTTTCGTAATTTTTTCGTAAAGTGCATCGACATAGGTTCTAACATGCACCTTGTTTGTTTGGATTTGCCTCCTGATGGAATACCAGCAATAGTTGGGAATACTAAAAATGGACGTGGTAGACGAGCTATTCATTGTGCTGCTGCTGGAGGGAATGTGAATGTTCTTAAGTACTTGATTGAAGAGACGAGAGTTGATATTGATGTCAAAGATGGATCAGGTATACTTGATTCTGTTATTTCCTTAAATTTCATGATTCTTGGTATTGATGGTGTTCTTGCTCCTACTTTGTCTGATTCAATTTTGTTTTTTGGTTTATTTGTGTTAAGGTTTAAGAGTTGTTTTTTGGTTAATGTATTGGTCATGTTTAGGGGTTTGCTAGAATGTTTAGGTAAATCCCATCTCTGATCTTCTTTTAGTTTTTTCTCTTACCTAAATCTGGATTTGGTTGAATCCTTATATAACTGTAGTTACCTTCTCAATCTCGAATTAGAGTTCTGATATGATTGGAAATGTTAGGTTGAAATCAGATTCAAAGGTGGAATTGGATTTTTCATTTTGATTCGGTAAAACCCTAAACACTGTTATCCTTACTAATTCATCATTGAAATGCTCCAAATAAAACATTCTGTCGATTCCTTTTGTTTATTCTTCTCAATACGTAATTGCCGAGATCATTTTTTTTGTGTTTTTTTTCTAAATTTTTTGGAATTGGAATGAGTGGGATTAGAGAAATTAAACTAATCGAATCATTACAAAATCGATATCATTTTCTTATGAACTTATGAATTGTGTAAGCAAAGATATTGTAATGATTTGATTCAAGTAGGCTTAGAGAAATTTTATTTCTTACTTGAAAAAGGAGTCGAAGAGATCGAAGATGGAAATTAGGGTTGAGTATTGGAATCAGTTGCAGATTCACTCAGTTATATTGATCGCTACATCAATTTTTCTTGCAACTCGATCTCTTTCATATAATCTACTATTTATTTTCTTATTTATTCATTCTAACATGTTTCTGTTTGTAGTTTTTTCTTTTTTCTAACTATAAATATGACACTGATGTAAGTCAATTTGTTGTTTGGTTATTTTTGGATAGTTGAGAAAGTGGAACCTATAATTGTAGCGATATTCAAACAGTTGTTGGAGTTCTCGACATGTTTTCTGGAGAAATCAATGTTTAAATGTGACGATTTGAGTCTCCAAGTGTGTGATTTATGTCTCAGTTTGGGTTTGGATCTCCTAATTCGATAATTAGAACTTTTATATCCGTAGAAATCTAGCTGATAATTTTAAAATTGAATCCTTAGTTCGTTACCATTGAACATTTTGCAATTAGGTGTGTTAAGCTATACTTTGGTAATGCAATTCTTTTTAAGTACACTTTCACATCAGTTTTAAAAAATCCAAGGCTTCTCCCATGGATAATAAAGATCGTTATTTTTTCTTCTTATTACCACTTTTTGCTTTCGGTTATTGAAATGTTTTAGTTTATGAAATTATTGTCCGAGGATGTTACTTAGAATGTGTTGTGGACAGAGTCTAGAAGTCGATAAACTAGCAAGGTTGGGTTAAACTGTTCAAGTTTAGAATTCTAAAGTGGGTTACTGAAAAGTTGAACTTAACCAAGTTTGTAAAATTTCCTGGACAGATTCAGACTGTCTCTATCTGGACACGTACAACGTAGTTATTAGGTTAGTTGAGATAGTTGGTAAAATTACATCCCAAATAGTCCATACCTTAGATATTTGTAAAGTTGGAAAGATTGATGAGAATTTTAGCACTTCAATGATCAATTAGTTTTTGTAGCTTAACATCCTAAACTGAGGTTCTGTTTTTTAGGATTTTTCCACCATCCTCCAGCAAGTCCCTATCGACGCATTCGTTTCACATATCTCTCCCTTCTCAATTTCTGGCCAAGGTACGAGCTTTTTTTTACTTCTTCTTCCATCCTTCAATTTTTCTTATAGGGTCCTTTCAATTTGTTCTCTGAAAACCCTAAAATATGAATGCAAATCTTATACTTAATACTAGGGAAAACTCGGTTTTTAGGACATAGATGTGTGTTGATGCTTTAGGTTAAAGAAATTCCTCATTTATTTTGATGACTGAGTGTAGTAGAAGGGTTTGATATCTAGTACAAATCTTTTTCTTTGATTCTCTAGTAGCTTTTTTTTTTGAATTTTTTTCGTGTAAATTATTTTTTCCTATTTTTTTTATATGTTAGTTCCTGCCCCTTCCTTTAGTTTTGACCAAGATACATTATGTCCTTCCCTTCTCTCGCTCTAATACTAAAGTTTTATATATCTTTCAAGTAAATATCTGAAATTTTTACTTGTGATTGTAGGAGTCTTCAGTTTCTGGGTGGTAAAGAAAAGACAACTTGAACTTAATTTTTTGGTTGTTTTTTATAAATTTTTTGGTTGTTTTTTATAAATTTTGTGTTGACAGTTAGTCGATTGATGGATCTCATTGTTCACATCTAGCTTATATAGTAACAAAGAAGTATTTCTCCGAGAGCTCATCAGGTATATTATCCAACAATCCATTTCTTATTTTTTTGGGAATATGAATTTGATATGGGTGACTTTAGATGAAGTTAACTTTAGGATATTTTAGTTTGTATACTTACTTAGATATGCATATTTCAACAGATTTGTGGTGAGTGTTTTTTTTGCAATTATATTTTACACTTTTATCTGCAATCATCTTGTTCACACACATATAAGTGCTATATATAGGTTCAGAATGGATAAATCCTCGATGGGTAAAGATAGGTTATCACCAGAGTACACCAAGGGGGTTGAGGCCTTCTTGAAATATGCCACAAATCATGTTGTCGAAGCTGGAAGTCCTGTTTCCATATTATGTCCGTGCTGGTTGTGCATGAATGGTAAAGAAGCATCGGTGAATGAAGTGAGAATCCATCTGTACATCAAGGGCATCAATCAGAAATACAAGATATGGGATTCACATGGTGAAGAAACACCTAGTGCTGATAATACCAAATCACAGACTTCATATAATGCTGATGTTCAGTATGAGTTTGGAGATTATGAAGATGATGAGTTACCGGATGATGTTGCAGCAGCAATTGCATTGGTTCAGGCTATACACGAAGAGTTTATAGGAGATCCAGATAATTTTCAAGAGTTAAAACAAGATGCGGAAAAACCACTTTATCCTAACTGTGAATCCCATACAAAGATGTTGATAGGTGCATAATTCACACATATAAGTAGTTTTTCCTGAACCTTATTTGCTATATTTGAGTGAATTACTAGGTATTTTGATTACTTTTGTAGTTTTTTTAGTTTTTCAGGTTACAGTTCAGAAACCCGCAGAATGGAGCTTAAGAGCTAGAATCACCGAGGAGCCAGTGAAACTCTTCTTAAAATAGGCCTTTCACATACCACAGTGTAGGTAATTGAATTACAAAGCCAATGGTGAAAGAATGAAGTCATTCTGATCAAAATTGAGGAAGATATGGGCAAAGCCCCGAAGTGGCTTATTTGGCCTACGCTGCCAGCGGCCAGGCGCAAGTGCGGCTGAAGCATGATGCGGTAATGTGCTAAGTCATGATTTGAAGGGCTAGAATGATTTGATGGGCTAGTGGATAGCCTTGGTGGGTTATTAGATATGTTTTAGGCATCATATGGGTTTAGGAAAGGATTTGGAGCTGATATACCTTGTTGGAGTGAAATATGGATACTTAGCACATTTCCTAGTTCTACTAGGATTGGCTAAGTGGCTAACTCGAATTCCACATGAAGAAATTAGGCCTTTCTCGTGGGAAGCCTGTTGGAGGGGTAGATATAACATATATTGAAGGCTCAAGGGACAATTGGAGGTCAGGTTCACTTAATTAGGCAGGCTCACCAAGTTAGCCACAAGTTGGCAGCCGAACAAGTTTCTGGGCTAAGAGTTTTCACGGCTGTAGGAAGCTCTTTTGGGAGAGTTTGCTGCTGGATAGGATTAGCTAATATTTACTATAAAAGATACATGAAGTATCCAGGAGAGGATAATATCCACGGTGAAACACGGACAGAAAAGAAGAAGAAGACAGCAAGAAGAAGAGACGTACACAGCAAGGAAGAAGAGGCTGCTGGCTACTTCCGCAGCACTTTCGGAGCTGTGATCATTCGTCGCAATTTTTCCGGGTTTGATTTATTTATTTCTTAATTATTTTCCATGGGTTTTAAGAAACCCATGATGAGCTAAACCCTTCTATATTGGTTAGGGATGTAATCTGATGTTTGAAGACATGTTTATCAATTGAATGGCGCATATTCCATGATTTCATGCTGTTTTTAATATCGTTCATGTTCTACTGCGTATAATAACATATGATTGATTGCTGATTTATTTGAGTTCGAAATTAGATAAATAAGCATTGACATCTATTGCTAGACTGGAGTTCCGAGAGTCGGTGTTGTCGAGGGACTCCGGACACAAGTAGCATAGCATATTTGTTAACAATACTTAAAATTGCCATGCAAATATGTGTAGAAGCTTGACCTAGGCTAAATCCTGTGGAGGTACTCACTTGGGTTGTTTAGATTAACCTCAACTCACAAAGACCATAGCTATCATTGGGTTAAACTCGAGTGGAGGTACTCACTCAGGTTATCCAGTGCTAAGAATTCAAAGGGTGGAGGTACTCATTCTTTGATGATATTAGGAGTTTTGCCGAAGTAGACGAGATAACTGGCTACTTTAGGGTTCTTGGTATTACTAATGCATGATTGATTGGGTATGCTTTGATTGATAACATGTTGGATGACTGAAGATGAAACCTCTAACCAATGCTTTCTCTCTTATTTCACAACCTTAATCACTTGCGTTTTTACTTATTTGCTTTAGTTTAATTTAGCTTAAAACACGATTAAAACCCCCTTCGCTACTTACTTACGTGACTGAAAATACACATATATTGCTGCCTCCTTGTGGGAACGAACTTGTTCTTACTCCTATACTTCATTATATTTTTAGAGAATAAGAACTCGATTATTTTGGACGATTGACAACCGACCAGATGTCATCATGATTCTGGTTTTCTCCATCTTTGATAAATTCATCTCTAGTTTATTTTGCTTTGTTTTATTTAATTAGATTAAGTCTATTATTTTCTAAAATCATTATCTTCACAAGTCTAGTAACGAACTCTTTTTACCACTATTCTAAAACACATCAAATTTTGGCGCCGCCGACGCGGACTTGTTTTTAGGTTTAGGGTTTTAGATTTATTTTTAGGTTTTTATTTTTAGTTTTATTATTTTACTTTGTTCTATTTTACGTTTCTTTTGGTATTTCTCTTTTTGCTACAGGTTGGATTTTGGATCGAAAAGAAAGTACGCCAAAGATTTGGAATTAAAGCTAAAGACTTGGAGTTAAAAGATAAAGTTTAATAGAACGAAAAAGAAGACGAAGATTTTTATTAATTAGATTTTATTTTATTTTAGATTTTATTTGTTTTTTTAGAAAATTGTATTAGGAATTTGTATTATTTCTGTAATTATTTCTTTTATTTTGGACACTTTTTGGACATTATTTTTGGGACTCTGAACATTTTATTTATTTTTAAACCCTACGGAAGGGTAGTTTTAAATATCAAACTGTGTGTAGGGAAGGACGACAATTACGATATTGTCTCGGCCCCTCGGGTTCGCACACTATTGAAAAGGATATTAGTGGCCCGAGTCGACTTCAACGGTTCATCGCCCGTCTGGTACAGGAGGTAAGCTTCGACCAGCCCACGAATCTCCTGTCAGTGGGTTTTCTGGACGCCTTTGTATGCATGTATGCTGAGGACTGAATACGGACTTTAATTTTTGCATAGTAAAGGGCAAGGCCTGGCCATATAAGATAAGGTTTCGGATTTCATCACCGTCTCCTTCTTGCCCGCCTTAGGAAAACGAAACCTACGCGAACCTAAGCCTAAAATCTTGACTAGAAAGAGACCTATAGGGTATCGAGCTTATTGGAAAATCGTTCAAAAGGACTGTACTGGTTACTTTATTAGCCTAACTCGAAGTTCAGGAAGATTATTTTAAGTTGATTAGAGCCGCCTTGTAACCCAGGGAAAAGTGCCAAAGAGACAGGGTTATCAAAGCTCCTTAGAGCTTATCCTGTTTCTCTTCGACTTAATCTAATTCGGATCGTTCTAAGAGGTTTGCTAAAATTGTAACCAGTTGCCTTTTGAAAGAATAGAAGCTGGTCTACAAACAATCTAAGTGGAACCATCATGCTTTTTGTTTGCTAGATTCAATAGGTTTGATTTGGTTGAGTCGGCCTTGCTTGTGTATGTTTAGAACCCCTTCCGGTAGGATTTATTTTTAGAGTTTATTTTTGTATATATTAGGAAGTTTTTGTTAGAAAATGTCGAACTGGTATTTTGAGGACCAATACAATGAATATCCGACTGAATTTCAAACTAGACATTATCCATACTGTCATCATGGTATGGATAGTAGTCGGGACCACCACCAACCTTTTAGAGGTTACTGCCCATACCAAGGTGATCCCAATTACTATTCGTACATACACCCGTCTTATGAACATGAAAGTGAGCAACATTCTAGTTCTTTGTCTTGGAGGGATGCTCTAAACCAAATGCAATCTAGTACTCCCCATGATGATTTGAGTTCTTTGTCTTGGAGGAATGCCCTAGAGCAATTGCGACCTAGTTCTCATCATGAACCTAGTATGCCTCTAGAAGAATCACACGAGTAGTTGCAATCAAGTACTCCCCATGATGATTTGAGTTCGTTATCTTGGAGGGATGCCCTAAAGCAGATGCAATCTAGTACTCCCCATGAACCTAGTATGCCTCTAGAAGAATCACATGAGCAGTTGCAAACCAGTACCCCTTATGATCCATTTGATTTTCTAAAAGAATCCCTCAGGGAGTTGACTGAGAGTACAAAAAGGTTTGTATTAAGTGTGAATGAAATGTCTGCAAATAATAATATTGCTCAAAATGATCTTAATTGCCAATATAGTGCTACCCTTGATAATTATTCACCTAGTCAAGAGGACGAGGATAGAATTGGTAACACTACTTATTTAGACGAGGTTCAAACATCTTCATATTATTATGATGATGAGGATAGTGTTGATGAAGAACTTGAAATATACAGGCAGAGTGATCAGGAAACTGTCACTCCAATTGTGCTTCATGATGATAATGTTATTTCTAGTTCAAATTCAAATAATTTTAATGATTATTCACCTATTCAAAAGGAAGAGGATTTGACTAGAGATATCACTGTTTTAGACGATGTAGAACTCTCTTGTTTTGAAACCGATAATGGTTTAGAGGAACGGATTTATCCTGAGAATACTATTTTAGAGTCCAACGATTTAGAAAAAATAGTTGTAGATAACCAAGATAGACCCGTAGAGATTTTAAATATGAGTGAGGATGCACCACTTGATTATAACTTAGAAGAAGCAATTGACAATTTTCGAGAATCTGATGATCTAGAAATTAAGGAAATTGTGACTAGTCTATCTAGAGACACCCAAAATTCTAAGTTTGGGGGTGATTATCATTCTCCCTGTGCTTTACCTTTGACTCTTTTAGAAGTCCTTCACTTGGGACTTGATGTTTGTGCCTCTACCATATTAAGAGATTATCTTCAAGAACTGTTTCCTGAACCTAATCATGTCCATAAAGAAGTTCAGTTGTTAGAAACCCATCCTCTGGTCGATGTGGTTTACCTAGGCGAGAATACCCAGATTGACTTTGTTTTCCCACCAAAATATTTTCTTCCATATGTGGGAACGTTAGAATTTCAAATGTGTCACTTATTAAGTTTTAAGACTAAACCTAATTACTTTAGGGAATTGACACATTTGCTTAAGAATGACCACCTTCATAGTAGTCAATTGTGTGGGTCAAATCTGATTGACTTTGAGGATCCACAATTATTCAGGTTATTATTATGTGCTTCTAAGTTCTTAATTGAGTTTTTCCAGACTTTACAACCTGATCTTGTTAATCATGCCTATGAGGAAATCCAACCCATGAAAATGTTTTATCTAGACCCTTTTATAGACCCTGAACCTGAACCACAACTAGAAGTAGTTGTCTTAAACAGAAAACTAGATAAGGGTGTGCTCGGTTTGTTCATTTTCTTGGCATGTTGTAGTTTTCTATTTGTGATATCACTATTTGATTCAGACGACCCACAGTTGTTCCGATTATTGCTATATGATTTAATAAGGTGACTAATTCTTCCCTAGTCTGGATGAAGACTTTAAACTTAGCACTTCTTGGGAGGTAACCCATGCTCTTACAACACGGTAATATCTTTCCCTAAGTCATTTTCGTGAATTGGTAACAGTTTCTCCTGGTTCGTATTTTTTTAATCATTCATCTTTAGAAACATTGAGGACACTGTTTAATTTAAGTTCGGGGGTAAGGGAGAAACTTTCTAGTGAAATAATAAAGCTCCAGAATTTAGAAGCTTGTGAACACTTTAGGGTGACACTAACTACTCTAGGTAGATAGAAACTTAGCTCTTTTTTTTCTATAGGAATTGGTGTGCCCAGTTAAATGGTCTATTCATAAAAGGACAAAGTTCAGGTGTTAGAAAATAACATGATAGTTGTCACCACATCTCGGAGTCTATCTCGACCATATCACTTTCTGTTTTAACTTTTGCAATTTTGTGTTTCTCTAAGTGATTTGGTGGGTCCCAGTATCAAATTGTTATCGCCGCTAGGATGAAATAGAGTGTTTGAGATCAAGCCCGATTCTTGCTAAAAAAAAAAAAAAAAACAACAATGCTGACACTTTGATAGCAATATGTTGTGTTTTCCCTGTCTCCGTCGCCTAAGCAAGCGTGGAACGCAGGATCCATGGGAACTATCATGTAAGATGTTGATAAGAACCATGCGCTTGGATACAATTTGATCCAACCATGTTGTCAATATATTTATCATTTTATTTTCAATCGATCGGTGGGACCCTTGTATATACCAGTTGAGTCGATATTAATATTAGGTTTAAGACCATGTATCTCAATCTATTAGGATTCATCCTGGCACTGACCTTCAGACAGATATGGGAAACACCGTTCACCTTAGTCAACATGTGCAACCTTCATATTTCTATGTCCATCTTCTAAATCTTTTCATGTGATTAATTGGGATAGATTCTGAGTCTTGTGGTTGAACAATTATCCGAGTAGAGCTCTGTTGTCTTATATATGAATTTTAGTATGCTTGAGTAAACACTCGTGTACAACAAATGGACTAATATAGGGTAATGATTCACATAGCCGAAGAGTTGAGTAAGCCAACTAAATAGCTTGTTTAGTGTCTATCCTTAATCGTTCACGAGTCGCTAAAATTTGGAGTAAGGTTTTGTGGGTATACCTCTTGTAAACCCTCACGGGACAAAACTCGTCCACTAGGGATACCTAGGGGTTTAACGGCTTACTGCATATGCTAAATGTAGTCGTGATTCCTGCGAAAGTGAGTTAGGATTGTATTTTATTAGTTTGCTCGAGGACTAGCAAAATAGTAAGTTTGGGGGTATTTGATAGACACATTTTTGTGTCTATATTGCACCCGAATATCTGCTTCGATAGTACTCGATTTTACACTTATTATGTCTTTTTATGTCTTTGTAGGTATTTTTGAGAAATAAACAGTTGCGGAAAATTTGGATCGAAAAGTGTTAAAGGCACCCACATTTTGGATTGGGGGCACCCCCTTTACATTTC
Organism: Papaver californicum; assembly: GCA_023531435.1. Lineage (NCBI taxonomy): Eukaryota > Viridiplantae > Streptophyta > Magnoliopsida > Ranunculales > Papaveraceae > Papaver > Papaver californicum. The sequence goes on from JAJJMC010031495.1 coordinate 2,836,770, forward strand.
AAAAATCCGAATTTGGCGGGAATAAAACTCATCTCGTGGAGGAAGTTCTGTCAACATGATTTACGTGTTTTTTCGGATATTTGTGATTCTGTTTGACCCAAAAGACTACAAGAGTCCAAGACCAACTCAAACACTTCAAATTGGAGGGATTTACGCCAGACGTGAACTTGGACGGGAAATTGGTTTCCGGCTTGGAATCGGATTTGTGAGAGTTTTGGATATGTATTAAGAGTTATATTAGGTTTGGAAGACTCCCTAGGGTTCCTACACCCTATATATATTAAGAGAAGCCAAGAAAAAGGTGGGGGAGAAGCTCAAAAATCATCGCCGGAAGCAAACAACGAAGTTCCGGCGACTGTTCCTGCTGCTGCTCAACGGAGAAGACGATCCTGCAACACTTATAAGTGTTGATGTTCCTGTTTCATCTTCCTTCTTCTTTCCTGTTGCTTATTTTCTTTTGTAACGGCTGAACCATCTTCTGTAACGCATATACGCGTATCAAATCAGCTGTGTTACATCTATTTTACCTTTGTAAACACTTTTTGGAGCAATGAAAAGATCTTTTGAGCAAGTTTTCTTCACCATGAGCTAAGTACATTTACTGGGATGATGGAGGAGGTTTTTCCCTCAATATTATGTGGTAAGTCTAATTTAATTTAATTTCTTTATAATTCTTTACTTATTAAATTGCATAGATTTGAAATAGAAAAACGGTTTTCATTCAGTAGTGGTGTTTTTGTTTGATGGGTCATGCTGGGTTGACAACCTCTGATGTCCCATGCTTGTGATTTACCTCTGCTTGTTTACATAAAATCATATTTTGGCAATATTTGAGCTTAACTTATTTAAAAAGAATTACATGATTAATCACATAATTTGTTGGAAATAACTGAGTCCTGATTCCTGGTTTTCTCCATCTTTGATAAAATCATCTCTAGTTTATTTTGCTTTGTTTTATTTAACTAGATTAAGTCTATTATTTTCTAAAATCATTATCTTCACAAGTCTAGTAACGAACTCTTTTTACCACTATTCTAAAACACATCAGCTGCATCGCTGAGGGCTATATTGTTGAAGAGGCGGTGGAGTTTTGCTCTCACTACTTAAAGATGGTTACCATCGGTGTTCCTACAGATAGGATGGCTGAAAAAAATAAAAACGTGGAGAGTACCAGATTTATTTCTGAAGGCAAGCCGTTATCAACGCTTAAGCAAGTTACAGTCAGTGACACATTTCTGAAGCAGGCACGCCAAACTGTACTGAATAACACAACAGATGTGCAGCCTTACATTGTGTAAGAACTATTCGATTTGACTTTATTATACTGTATTTGAAATATATGGGTTACCAAATATATATTTTCTGATTCATATTTCAGGCTACACAAGGGGCATTTGAGGGAAGAGTCTCCGGAAAAATACGAAGAATGGCTATTGAAAGAGCATAACCTAACATTTAAGGATTGGATAGAGACAAAAGTATGTATAGTGCTTTATCTTCTCCCTGTTTTCAATTTGGGAACTATTTTATGGTAATCACTGTCTATTCTTATAAGTCACGGTTTACTAGTGACTTATCAGATTGCTCAAACTACAAAAATAAGTACCGATATTAAGTCTGTCAGGGTATATACCATATAATGGACACGGACTCTGCAGTCTGCACTACAATATTCTTTGTATTTCCCTCTATATTAAATGCTTAGTATGTCATGAAATAAGCATCTTGGTATGACTGTATTCTGTATCTTTAGCACATGTCACCTGCAAGTTTTGTCTCATAACTTTGTGATTATTTTTTGAGTAATTTGGTTATGTATTTTAAAATATTTATAACTTTGATTTCAAGTTGGTTAGGAATATGATGGATGTTAAGAGAGAAGAGTTGATGAAATCTATTGCGATAGTCGCGGAGATGGCATAACAGAGTATAAGCCACGATTCATGTCCTAATCAGTTATGTTCTTTTAGCTTAGATGGTAAATAAGCAGTTATGTTCATCATGATTGATAAAAATTAGCTTAGCTGCCACCATTCATGTCCTAATCAAGTTGATAAAACTTCAGAGAACATATATTGTTGTTTCACATAGTCTGTCATGCCTACATGATTTTTAATTGTTGGTTAAACCTAGATTTTTTGATTCACTACTAACGTATGTCGTAGCTGAAAGTTCATTTGTGTGATCATCTTTTAGCCAAATAAACCATTTTATTTTTGGATTGATAGTGCTTGTATGATAGTGAGCAAACTCTGTCATTATTGGGAAGGACTGTTAGACTTACAATATACAGTGCTTGAAGCCTGTGATTTTGGTTTCTATCTTGATTATTATTTCTGGATTTGTACCTTGGAGATCTTATTCTCATTAATTTTCATCTCGGCTAGTCTTGGTAACCTTATGCGTTGATTTAGCACCTTGGTTTCATAAATTGCACTTGTTGAACAATAAATAAAAACGATTGACGTAGACATGGCTATGTTTACAGTTAGGGTAGTATTTTGGAAGAAAAGACGGAAATCACTATTTTAGTGCACATTAGCTTTTAGGGTTCAGGATCTGTCCTACTTTTCTTGAGAATAATAAATAGAGTTTGTTCCCTACTCTCGTTGAACATTAGCTTTCAGAATGATTATCCTCTACAACTTCACTATTTACATATGATTTTTGATTATTTTGTACCTATTAATCTGATTTGCAGGTCAAAGAAGAACTACAAAATCCAAATCATGATATTTCGACAGAATTAGAATGGATAGCATGTGGTCCAAGTCACCACGTATACAAAGTTGAAGGATTTGAAGTCAGTGGTTATCGTTTTCACACTAGGGATCGGGATGATAAAAGAGTTAACCAAAATAGCGGAGTAAGCCTGGTTGACGAGGATAACATCTGTTACTATGGTGTGATCCAAGAGATATGGCTTCTCGACTATCAGATTATGAGGATACCTGTGTTCAAGTGTACCTGGGTACATAATCAGCATGGAATAAGGAAAAGACGACTTGGATTTCACACAAGTTGATTTTCGGAAGTTAGCTCATAAAAATGAACCCTTTATTATGGCTTCCCATGCCAAACAAGTGTTCTACGTACAAGACCAACTTTACCCTAAGCTGTCTATCGTCATATCAACACGTGAAAGAGACGTAAATGTGGAAGAGTTTGTAGATGAGCCACTGGTCTTTGAAGGTAGTCATACTTTCAAAAATACAGTTCCAGTTGCGGATTCGTTTGACATCAATTATGAGTCTCAGTCTGCTCTCTTGCGTAACAATGATGATGGTGTCTGGATTGAAGACTTCACGAAAGAGCAAAATAAAAAAACTAAGAAAAAAATTCCAACCCAAGAGAAGAAGACAATCCAGTGGACAATGATAGTTCAACGGATGATGAAAGTTCAATGGTAGGCGATTCAGATTTAGATTAATTCGCTAACCTGCTAATGATTTTCCCTAGCAGTCACGATTTAATTGGTGTGTGAAGATAAGAGATTCTAATGTTTCTAAGCTTTCTCTGACATCTCCATGCAATTGGGAGAATTTTTTTTTTTGCTGGTGGTGGTTGGGATTTGTTCATGCAGGACCAGTATATAAATCACATTATGAATGAAACAAGAGCAAATGTCTTACTTAGAGGACGTGGTTCAGGAATTCTGGAGAATCCGCAAAGTCAAGGTTCTATTCAATTTTATTAGTTTTTTCTTGGTGTGGTGTCTAAGCCTTGATTCTGGATTTACGCTACATTTGGTTGACGAGGATGAAGACCTTAGAGATGATAATAGGGGTGAACATGAAATCTCAAAGATTAGTTCTAATTCGATGGCAGCTGACGCTCCTAAACCATTTTGGGCTCTGTGTTTTTGTGTTTGTAGACTTCCTAATATGCCCCTTATTTCTTACACTTGTATTGCACCTCAATCGATCTTACTATTAGGTGTAACCTGATTTCCATTTAGAGAGACAGCGCTGTAATACTAGTTATAAAATCTTCATATTTATATATAAACATCAATTTGTTGTGTCTTTTTACAAAATTTAATCTTTATTCAAATGCTGAGGCGTACAACACATTCAGCTACTAAAAGGAAAACTAAAACCAGAGATGGTAGTAATCGAGATAAGTCTGGATGCAGAAGATGCTAACAATGAAAAGCCTGGAACTCATGAGGAGTCATCGGGGAAGGGTGCGGACTTTAACATCAATTTTATCTGCTAGCTAGTATTAGTAAGGTTGTTTGTAGGCATCAGTTGGTAAAGGACTTGATTTATATTTCAGAGATAGCTTATAGCAAAAAAAAAACATATATTAGGCATGGAAAAATCAATCTTTGCCAAGCTTGGATGGAGTTTAACCTGCCTTACTCCTTAACATTTTCCTTCTTATGGATTCGTTTTTTTAAAGCTGCGATGGCAGAGAATGAGATGGCCAACATGGTTTTCTTCTTAGCTGGTTTACTACATTTGCTATAAGTTGAATTGAAGTTATTATTTACTGAGCATAGTTCTGTAACGTTAAATGTTTTGCAGTCTGATAGACTTTTCTAGCCAGGGAACTGTTGGCTTTTGTATGGTTGTCCTGGGCTTCACAATGTTGTGAATTTGAAAACACCAACAGTTTTAGTTTGAGAGATTCAGAACTACTTTTCACCCAATATGAAAGAGCTTAAATACAGCCCGAGCAAAGACACGATTATGCACCCCGAGCAAAGACATGGCACGTGTTAGAGAAAGGAAAAATGTCTGTCGGAAAACATAGGATTCTACAAGCTAAAGAAGCTCAACAATCAACACTGAAAACATCAGCTCTGTTGTTAGGTTAGGGTAAAGGAAAAGAGGATTTTTATTTACTCTTAGGTATTTTAGATCTGGGTTTTATGCTCTAAATCCCTAAATAAATTTAACTCTTTCAACGAGTGCCCTAGCTGCTTCTAATGGTTTTCTCTTTTTGGTAATCTTCTATCCTCTTAATTATTATTATCACAATTTGCATTGCTTCAAAGATTAATTTCAGTACGTAATTTCTTAAGGGAATATATGACATTCAATTAATACTAGATAAGCACTTCTTCTAGCATAGATGTCTCATCTAAGACTTTCCAGTTAGTGATCAGACAATCGAAATAACACCTCCTGAAACAAATTACTATGCCCAGGATAAGATAATCGAGTTTACAACCATTATTATCGATTCATCCACTTGTTTGATATTTATTGTCGATTAATTTGAGATATATTTGTGTTATATATTGAAAAATCAGGAAAGTTTTTGGCAAAGCACTAGCTTTCTATTTTGCAGTGTTTGTGCAGGCATGATGTATGTTTATTTCTATTTAAGTACTGCAACTTGTAGTGTACATTGCTGAGATTTTAGTTGACCTAAAAAATTCTTATCCTTATTAACACTACCTCTTGTTTCAACATCCCTTTGTCCAGATATATAGCTGATTAAATATAAATGAGACTCTGGCTAAGTCTACGGCGAACTTGTCTTCTATGTACAATTTCTATTTAGTGATATGATTTGTTCTGAGGAGAAATTATATAAATAGATGTCAAAGCCCAACAACTAACGGTAGCATCCTGTCGAATCCGTCCTCAGAGGGCGATGGATCTAACAATGTTACTCCGCACAGAGATCAAATCGAAAATCCAACAGGCAACCACTTCGATTTTAGCATGAAAACTGAAATGAACAACTCTGGTAAACTTTCTGAGATTACATCTAAGGAATTCCATCAGTTGGCTCAGGGTGTTTATGTTGACCTGGAACAAAAGGTTTGAAGCATTCTACTTTTTTTAAATAGTTGTTATTATATCTGCGAGTTAACATTACTACCAGGCACATATCCATACACAAAATTACCAAAGAGATCCCTGACATTTGAACTTTATTTCAATATAGAACTAGTTAGTTTAATACAGTTAATCGTTACGGCGTTCACAGTATTTTAGTTTTCTTTCATTCAATTTTTTTTAGTACATTTTATGCACATTCGATTTTTCGAATATTTGGTTGTGGACACAGGTTTGATTTTTCATGTACAGTTTAGCTTATATTGTCTTCTTTTTCTTAGTGTCGTAATTTCGTTATTCGTTTTGTTCGCGGCATAGGCAGTGTTCGCACTTTGTGAGCATCCATTAAGTTTTGACAGTAGGTGTGTGTGCTAAGTTTTATTGCAGTTTACAATCACTTGATCAGTCACATTTTTTCTGTATTTAGGTATGTTTGAACTCTGGTAAACTTTCTGAGATTGTTCCATGTTAGGGATTCTAATGAAGATATCTTGGAGGGATCTTCTACGGGTACGTATATCTCTCTTTATCTTAGTTTCTCTTTTATTGGAGTTTCGTCTCTGGTTTGTGTGCTTTTTCCTTAATAAGAAGAGGCTTGTTGTCTATAAACCCAAATAACAAACACAATAAAACTGTAGTTTGAATTCTAGACATCCAAATCCTGCTTGTTGTGCATTCAATTTCTTTTATTGCTACAATTTATATTAAAGAACCATATTCTGAACTTCAGGCTTTATGTATGATACCCATGTTAAATTACTATAAGGCCACTTCTCAGCTGCTATATAACTTTTATGGTAAGGTCAAGTTATAGGGGTTTCCATGTTAAAAACATTCCAGTAATAATATATGTATTGTTTTTTTGGTCACACATGACTTAACAACCGCTTCCCCACTCACACACGACCTAACAACCTTCTCAAACATATTTTTCTCCTCTTTGTTTAAACCTTCTCAAAAATATCTCTGTTTCCCCTAGCTGCTCCCTTGCATTTTTTCTTAAAACTAAAATCACCATTTATTTCTCCTCTCTTCAACAAAGATCTGGTGTCTATTGTGCCAACACTTAGAGGTACCATTTTTTTTCTTCATCTGTTCTCTATGAAATCAATGAAAATACATAACCACTTTTTGTCTAGGGTTATAACATTTTTGATTGAGATTAGGAATAATGTATATCTTGGTTTAAGATTTAGGGCATTTGCTGTTTAGAGTGACAAAATCAGTAGTATGAAACCAATGAAATACATAACCATATTTGTCTAGGGTTATAACATTTTTGATTGAGATTATGAATAATGTATATCTTGGTTTAAGATTTAGGGTATTTGCTGTTTAGAGTGACAAAATCAGTAGTTATTGTTTACCTATTTTTGATTTAACAAATAATCTTAACCTATGATGTTCATTGTTCATCAATTCTAGTAATGGATGATTCAACGTCTGGTTCAGAGCCTGATTCAGAGCCTCAGCCAGAGAACAGTGCAAACTGTATTGAGAAAAAATATAAGATAATTAAACTGTTATTTCAGAACGTCAAGTAGCTTCGAGGAACCAGATTTCTTATATCTGTTTTTGTTTGTGTTAGTGTACTTATTCTTGATAATAATGATTTGTTAATTGTAGGTAAAAATAAACCTCGAAGTATTACGAGGTTACCGCTTCTCGCTAGTGAGAACATACTGAAGAAGAAACAAATACTTTTGAATGAAGACAGTCTACCAATAGTAAGGGGACAAGCTAATTTGAAAATCTACATGGGAGTTATTGCAAGGGCGCATATCCCAATAGACATCGACTCCTGGAAATATGTACCTCTTTCAAAGAAGGATCGACTGTAGCAATTAATACAGGTTTTTGTATGAATGAATATCAAATTTTATACACATGTATTTTTATGAATGATATCAGATTTTATGTGTATTACATGTAATATACTAATATGTTTCTTGTATCAACGTGTTTAAATTGCTTGTGTTAAGAGTCGATTTGAAGTCGAATCAGGTTTGAAAAAAACTTTGCTTAGTGGATGTGGAGAATTGTGGAGAAACTTTAAGTCTAGACTCACATAACAAATTCGGAAGTACAAGGATCAACCTCAGAAACTCAAGAAGCCCCCAACAGAATATCCACAAATTAAGCAACTACAGTGGGATAGATTTGTGAAGTCCAGATTGAGTGAAGAGTTTGAGGTGTGCATATATATACTTTCTTTTAGTTGTTTCCTTGTTAAACTTTTTCCCTTATAGCCCTTAAAGCAAGTTTGTTTGTGTTTTAAAGGATATACATGAAAAACAATCAGAGAAGAGAAGACAAAATATTTACAACCACCATTCTGGCCGTAATGGTTACGACGGGCTAAAGGAGATATTAGTATGTAATTATTTTTATTATTGTCATTATCTTGTAATATGTAACTAGTTATATCTTTATCTTTATGGTTGTTCATCCATTAAATTTCAAATGAGCAGATAAAGAGGGGTGACTACACACCAGATGAAATTGATCGAGGTGTATTGTGGAAGGAAGCCCGAAAGCTTGATAGAGAATACAAAGATGATGCGTGTAAACAAAAAGGAGACGAAATTATAAGCTTTCTTACATATGTAGGATGAGATTGAAAAGAGACATAAAGGTATGGTTTCTATGAATTTACTAACTTTCTTCCTAATTTACAAATATTTCTGTTTGTAGGATGAGTTTGAAAAGAGACGTAAAGATGGGACAGTTGATGAAGATAGTGATATTGATGCGATAACCAAGCTTTTTGGTCCTGAGCATCCAGGAAGAGTCAGGGCAGCTGGCAAACACATCAGCCCAACTGCATTCTTTGGTAAATAGAGAAGTCGTTTCAGCGTAACCAAGGCACGGTACGAGGAAGTCCTAGAGGAAAATAAGCGTTTGAAACTAGCAAACGTTGTATTAGAAAGGAGGTTCTAGAATCTCGACAAAGTCATCAGGTGATATACAAATTTAATTTTCAAAACCTATTCTGTTATGCAATCTTTTTTCTTTGTTTCTGCTTGAACTGTCTTTTTAAATTCCGATGTGATTTCCTCATCATTTTTTATTTTTCTTTGATCTGTTCCTTTGACTATTTCTTTGTTCCCAACTTGAAAAATATGCTATAATATATGGAGATTCGGCTCTGTATGAAAGAATTTATTGTTTTAGACTTGTGCATTTGGTTCTACCTAGCTACTTGATTGGATTTTTAGGAAGTGGTTAGATTGAGGAAACGATATGCACTGTGATGGCTAAATCCATGCAGTATATATTTAGTGATTAAGTGATCATATTGAGTTTGTTTCTTGGATATCTATTGGCATGTTGGATTTTTGTTTATGTTTGGAATCTTTGGCGGATATCTGTGAATAGTAATCAGGATTTCATATGTACCCTGTTGTTATTCAAAAGTTTCTTAGGTTTCAGTTTACTTGAACCTGCAGTCGACATGGATTGATTTTCTTGCCTTGTTGTTGAATTATTCGTAGTTTAAGAAACCCATATATCACTTCTGACTGTTGATAATCTTGGATATGAATTTTTGTTGATTGTACAACAAACTACTCATTGGGGCGTCTGGTAAAATATGTATCCTCTTGTGAACTTGAATGATGACTATTCTTCTATTTTACTTTGAATTAAATGATTTATGGCATTATGCACCCAGTTTTTTCTATGTACGTCGTAAGATTTGTGAATGTCAATGTTATTGTAATTTTGGAGTAGTTTTACTATTTTGAATGTGCAAATGTTTACACATTACTAGCGTACCTAGCAGCTGTATAACTGTGCTATGGGCCTATGCAAAGCTCCAGAGCCTTATAAATATGCAGTATGCAAATTTTCCATGCAAGCCAAGCAGGGATATAATGTTTAAACCGTCTTCATATATTCTACGTGTTATGTATAGGAAAAACTTCAATATATTTGTGATGCGATCAATAGGTATATTAGATATTATATTGACTTTCATATTTAGTATTGATATTCTTTTCAAATTTTAGTCATCTGCCGCATCTCGCCCCCATCTAGCTCAGCCAACTATGTCTCAATTGTCAAGAAGTCCCAAAATTCGAAAGGTAAAAGTTACCACGTTTTTTTATTAATATATTGTGGCAATTTTTTTCTTTTCTTTTTTCTTTTGTTACTCTAATTTTAAATCTTGTTGTGAGCCAACTAAATTTCTTTTCTAGAAATCTTTTACTGCTACTACAAGGAGTTCTGAAGTTGAGAAGGCATCTCACCACCATCTAGCTCAGCCAACAATGTCTGAATCGTCAAGAAGTCCCATAATTAAAAAGGTAAATTTTACCACATTTATTTGATTATTATTTGTGGCCATTTTTTAATTTTTTTCTTTTGTTACTCTAATTTTTAATCTTGTTGAGAGCCAACTAAATTTTTTTCTCTCCAGAAAGCCGTTACTGCTACTACAAGGAGTTCTGAAGTTGAGAAGGCATGCCTTAAAACATTTGTTTTTTTTACCCCTGCATGAAATGGTGTACATACATCTGAATTATTTTTAATTGTTTAACCGTTTCAACAAATTATTTCATTGATCTCATTAGTGATTTATTTTTTCATTTTTAAATATTAAATTTCCTGTTTACAGACAACAACTAATTCGTTACTAAAACAAATTGTTCCTAAGAGGAAGAGATCCGGGAGTTATATTCATCTCAAGTCTAAGCAGAAGAAGGTAACTGATTTTCCACTACCAAATATATAACTTGGATCATTAGTTGTGTTCATTGGTTTATCAAAGTAGTTGATTAATGGGTCTATTGATGTAATCTTATAATCAGGTTTTCGGATCTCCTACAGATACGTTTGCTGAAAGATCTGGAATTGGGAAGGTAGTCTTTGACATATCCGATGGTTGACTTGTAGTATTCTATTCTTTATTTTTCTTCTAATTATTATTTTGTACAAACTAATTGGTCAATAAATATAGGGCAAACCATAATTTATTCATAGACTCTGGTGAGGTTGCAGCTGGAAATGCCTTTGACAGCAGCCCCAAAGAAAAGGTACATAATGTTGAGTTGGGTGAAGGTAATTGCCGTGTTCAGGTCCTGTCTGCTAAAGATCTTGAAGCATTAGTCCCAATACCACATGAAGATGAGATAGTAACCATCAGAGATGCTCTAGGGACATACGTGGCGTGGCCCAAAGAACTTGTAGTCGTAGAGGAAAAGGTATGTGGCTAATGTTGCATTGTATTCTTTGACCTATTCTATTATTATCACTTTTGTATTTCTGGTCATGAATCTTATTCTTTAGGGTGAAGATACAACATCTCCTTTGGATTTCTTTGAGAAATTTTTGCGTGATGCAACTTGTCATTTAAAAAAAGTAGGGGTGGCAGTTTTTGCTACAATAGAGGCCAATGTTTTCAAGACGGCAACCAATGACTCTGTATGTATTACAGAGGGCGATATCGAGAGTATCTGTAAACGAGAACTGCGGGCATCTGTTACTGATGTTGTTATTTACATCAGGTAATGCTAGACGTTATCCTCATATGTAGTAGTATAATCAAAAATGTATCTATCATAAAGTCTTAAAACTTCACATGGCTCGATTTTCAGGTATTTGCATCAAAAAGTTCTCTCGACAAAAAAACAAAACAAGTTTACCTTTATGGATCCTACGGTAATAACTGCAAGTGCATCCAGTTCTTCAAAATTGACCTGTGATTTGGTAGCGCGGATGGACAAAACAACTGAAGAACTTGTTTTCGTACCCTATGTGAAGAAGTAAGTATTAGCGTTAGTTATACGTTTCAATAGTAAGATTAAGCACACTTGTATTTGGTTTTAGAATGTTCTCACTTTTCATCTGTTGAAGAAGAGGATGTCTGAGTTGTCTCCTTTGGTGGTGTTTTAGCACATGACCCATATGTTTTATATGCATTCATCAAATATTTCCTTTATTTTGGACAAGTTCTGTGGTTGATGTAGGAAAATGGATTATCATGCCCTATGTATTTTTTTTGTTATTGGAAAACGTTATTAACTTTGGTTATTTTGTACATTACAACCATCATTGGGTCTTAATGGTTGTGAACTTGAGTATTCAAAAGGTATGGTGGCTGGATTCGCAAGGGGGCAACAAGATAAAGAAATTGACAAAATCATGCAAAGGTCAATTACATTTCTCTTTTCATACTAATTTTGTATTGTCATTAAGTATCTTCATATTTACTTAAACTTATTGTCATCCAGGGTTGTGGAAGGATGCCTTAAAAAAAGACATTCGAATGGTTCTACGGTGTTTTGTTTTCCACAAGTAAGCGCACTAACTTAATTGTGATGATAAATTGCAAAATTGAACATTATTAACCAATATATTGCGTATTGCTTGAATATTAGCATATCCCGCAACATAAAAAAAATTGGGAATCTGGATTTTATGCAATGCGATTTATGAAAGAAATCATAGAAGGGCAGCTAAAACTGCATAGTAAAGTAATGTAAGTACACTTTTGGAGTTTTCTTGTTTTCCTTTTGATTTTCATCTTCTTAATTAGTTGTTGATTTTAGAACTTTGGTGTGTTTGTTGAAGGCTTTACATGAATGGGTTTTTTACAAATGAAAATATCAAAATGCCTTTTGCCAGAACTTGATATGTTTGTTATACCTCAAATGCAATATTGATGTGGTTGATTTATTGTGAAACTTTCCCCCTACTGGACTTCGATACCTATTAGTTTTCTTGTGGTTAGTGAGTAGTGCTGGTGGTGGGTTACAGAGTTGGTGTAGGTGATTTGTTGTTGGTGAATGGGTGGTGCTTCTGAGTGCTTGGTTTGGTGGGTGTTGTTTTTGGGGAGTGAGTGAATGGAATTAATTAATGGTACTTATTTTATGAAAATGCAATTTTCATTTTTGGTTAGTTACTTCAAATAGTACTTACTTTGTATTCTTTTTGCAGAGGAAGTCCAAGTACAATGAAGGAGAGATCATGGAAGTACGAAGAGAATGGCTAAACCACGTGCTGCCGTTATTAGTGACATGAGTTGGCAGGAGTAGATTGGGGACATGAATTGGCAGGAGTATATTTCGATCAACACTTCGGAAAATGGATGTGGTTTCCAACTTCACTGTTAATTTCTTTTAGTTAGTATTAAGACTACTTTCATATCAAGTCTTTTGAATTATGTAGTACATTCACTTCTAGTTAACTTATTTTATTTGAACTTACTAGTTCCGTATAGCTATCTGTTAAACATTTTATTGAGTAATTTACTGATAATTTTATTAAAATCTAAATTTTCTTTCCATAATTATCTCGATATTAATTGAGCATATGTCGTATCATGAACTAGTTTGCTACAAATTAGCCTTCTACAAAGTTGACTCTTCTATGACAGTTTTATTTAGAAAATGTAACTGATATTTGCCAACTATGACAGGTTTATAAAGAAAACTGCTACTTTAGTATAAGAAATTGAGTTACTGATGACCGTTTTATGAAGAAACTCTCATCTTAGTCTAAGAAGTTAAGTTTTTAATGACAGTTCCATAAAAACTGTCACCTTAGTAAAAGAAATTAAGTTTTTAATGACGGTTTTTACGGAGAAACTGTCACCTTAGTAAAAGAAATTAAGTTTTTAATGACAGGTTTTATGGAGAAACTGTCACCTTAGTAAAAGAAATTAAGTTACCCATGACAGTTTTTATGGAGAAACTGTCACCTTAGTAAAAGAAATTAAGTTATTAATAACAGTTTTATTTAGAAAATTTTACTATATGTTGTCAACAATGACAGGTTTATGAAAAAACTAATACTTATAGTTATGATTCTGTGACAGTTTCTTATAGACCCTTTCGTAACAGAGCCTTTAATGACAGTGCAATAATTTTTTTAAACTGTCACATAAATATTTTGGTGGCAGTTTTTAACTGCCACATAAGCCCAAATTTGTACTACTGTTCCGAGATATGAGGTTGATTCCAATATTTGTCTCGAGTATTATAGAGAATATGTTTGAAGATTATATGAATTTTTCATGATTAAGTTGGTAGAAACCAAATTCCCTAGTTACAGACTCTATTCTTGTACAATTTTAGTTTAGTTTATTTTGTTATTTCATTCTTATTTTTCAAAATAAAAAATCATCGTTCCTTGATTAGTTTATTAGATATATTGATTGCAGTATTTTCCTGCTCCCTGTGGGTTCGACCCGTATTTGCCGTTGTCTACTAGTTAAACAATGTGCAATTGCGGTTATTATAAATATGTTCTTCAGAATCCTATCAAGAATATCCCTCGTCTGGTAGAATATCCTTTGTTCTGTGGATGAGACTAGCGCTTAAGGTGTTTAAATCGTGAGTATATTGACATTGTGAGGTCTCCAATAGGATGCGAGATAAGTGAGGACCTCAGTAGAAATTAGGACTTCATGTCAAGTAATCCTTTATGATAGGCTTCATAGATTACAACGTCATAAAAAACGGTGAGAGCCTCACAGTTTGGCGTTTCCTACACATTTCAGAACACTTCTAACTCGTATGTGATGTCGACTCATCATAACCATATTTCCAGAGAAGGTAATTGTTGACAGTAGCTTGTAAACCCATATGCCAGATGTTGAGAGGAGAAGCTTGAATCTGAAATGGTCAGGCCTTTTGAGTGTTCATTCTGTTCTGGAGATTGTCTTAATTTCCTTGTTATCGTGATAGTTGAGATAAGTATCATAACCACGGATATTGTCTGTTAGGGATTACTTGGAGCATGAGGGGGAATTGATGGCGTCACCATGAGAATTCTAAATTCAGTGTGTCTTCCATAGTTGACCAGTGTGGTTGAAATCAGCAACAACAACAACAGAGACGAAGTTCCCATGCCATGGGCGTGATCATATTGGAAGAGGAATCTTACGATCTATAGAGGTACTTAAGTACATAAGCTTTTGTCAAGATGATGCGAGTGAAGGTCTTGTTGCTACAAATGTTGTTGATTAAATACTCTGGCCGAAAAAGATAACTGGGTTAAATCTCTAACCTTGAAAAAGCCTTCAGTCCCCAGGTATAGCTACTTTGGTCTGTTGCTCAACGACGAATGATTTATTAGTATCATCATGAGTCCATGCCTCTAGTGTCTAATCAGGCAAGGGAAGCTAGGAAGGTTGATATCTCATATTGTTGTTGTTGTTGTCTTTACGCACTATGGCTAGAGCGAGAGCTTGAATTGAAGTTGGATCCCTTCGATATTGCTCGGGCTATTGAATCGCAACTTGATCTTTTTTGTGAGCATTGACTGAATGAAATTGTGTCTTATCCTGACCCTTTGGCTCATAAGCTTGTTTTAACCTTCTGAATGTGATGCTGGTATGTTTATATAGGCGAAGTCCTCTGGAGACGTCGAGGGTGAAGAGGATGAGCTGAAAAGCCATCCTGTTGCCGATGTGGTGTGTGGGTGTCTTCAAAGACTATGTTCTAAGAGGCGTCTCTTGAGACATCTTCTGAATCCTTGATTGTTATGAGATGTGTTGCGGTGAGTAGTCCCCTATCACACTTCTCTTTGCTTTCTGAAGCTATATTTTCTGGAGTAGGCGTGGGATGCTTCTCATCCTCGTCATGGGTTGCAGGTGCCTATCATATTTGACGACGTAGTTGGGAGAGGTAAAGATACCTTTGCGGCATTTCTTTGAAGAGTAAGGGCCTTGTCAAGATTGTAACTCACCGGTTGACCATCTTCTATAGGCTGGAGAGGTTCTTGACAACGAGGGGATCTTGTGATTATCTTCAATTCCCCAAGTGTGGTTTGTGCGATCTTTCGGATGTAGTTTGTTGAAGTCGGTGTTGCAAATGGTGTCGTTGCGTAGGATTCCAATGCGATGAAACTGTACCAATTGAGTATCTGAACGCTTGAGTTGACTTTTACTTTGACTTTGAAAGGACCTGACTCTTGGAGGAAGCCGAGACGGCTAAACTTGTCGGATGGCTTTGTCGTCATATGAGAGCCATTCAGGAGAACTTGAAGGAAATGGGCACATATTCGACTTAGAAGTGATTACTAAGGCTAGAGATGATTTCGAAAGACTATCCTGAGAGTTGAGGCTTGCCACTGAAGCCCTTGCACAGGAGAGAGCATATGCTGATCGTGCTTAACCAATTTTTAGTGATTTTCTAAATAGTAGGTTTTTGTGTGTTTCTGAGATATCTGATTTCTCTGTGGTTTTATTTTGGGATTTTGAGTAGGTGAATTTTGAATGGTTTGCAAAGGATTTTATAGAGAGAAAAATAGTACTTTGTTTAATAAATTGAAATCCTAATTATGAATCCAAGATATTGTAAATATTTTAGAGGAATTACAAATATTACGCAGAAACAAAAAAATATTGCTAAGGGTGGTAAAGTGTTCAAGCCTTGACGCCACTTGTCCCATATGACTATCCATGTTGGCTTATCAGTATTGACTAGTTTGTAGTATCCACCTAATATTTTAATGATCAGATATGGACTTTCTCTAGGAGAGACAGTAGTGTTTCCGATTTGGAAAGGGTTGGGTTTCGGCATCTTAGGTTGATTACACATTTTAAAGATGGTTGGGTTATTGGTTTTAATAATCTCAGTAGAGACGAACCCTATCCATTCGATAAAATTTTAAAAAGGATCAGCTTCTCATTCATAGCATCAAGGCATGGTGAGGTTGGTACACAATTCGATTCCCATGCCTTGATGGGATGTAGGACAATTGGTTGTAAAGAAAGTTGCTGAATAAGACTTACTTGTAGGCGAAATCCATGGGTGTAGGATATCATATCTCCTTTATGCAATTGTTTAACGTCCAAATCCATTGTTTGGTGATGTTCTGGAGATGAGAAATCTTTAAGGCCTGCTGGCCTGTTGGCTCCTACAGGTGGGTCCCTTGATGACGATTCTCCATAGATGCGTCAAGCCTTGCCTTGTTATTGTGGATTCACGGACGTCCCAGATCTATGTTGTATTCTGGATCTATATGATTGTTGCTGATGAGGTGGTAGCAGACATTCCTGGCCACAAAATGGTAGTGGTAGTGGTCTCTCTAAATCTTTATGAATGACGAAGTTTGATTGCTGCGTCCCTGGTTGCTTTCTTTGAGTGGGGATCTTGCCATCGCGTTGAATATCGATTCTGGATGTGGTGACTTTGGTAGCATCAGGAACGTTGGTTGCTTCCATCTTTCTTTTCACGATGTATAGAACCATATGTGATTTTATGAAGAATTTTGGCGATTTTCGTCATTAGGAAAAATTCAGATTCAGGTCTTCTTGCCGTAATGGCCGCAGAATCTTCGTTCGGAGTCCGATGAGGTGATTTACCTCTCATTATTTATCTAAGAGTACGGATAAATACTGCAAGCAGAATTTCTGGATTCCGTTTTCTAGGTAAAAAGGACCTGACACCGAGAGTCCAGAACTTTTCAGGTAGAATTTTGTAGGTTTTCAGATGTCATGTAGTCGAGCGTTTCGGACGCCATTTATAGCTCGTTCATCCGATTGACGTTCCCTTTTAGTGTGTTGTAGTAGACATCCATACAAATCATTTGGTATATAGCTTACCCTCAGATTCCTCACCGATTAGCGCCAGTTTCAGTTCTTCCAGAGGGAATCGTAAAAACGTTTCTGACAGCGTTTTTGCAAAATGACCTGTAGCCTTTCTAAACCATATTCCATGACCCAAAACACTTTGTAAGGAATGCTTGGGTTTCTAATGAATATATTTTATGAATTTTATGGTTCGTGCTTTAATTCCTTGTGCTTGAGACATAATCTCATGTCTCTATTTTTTAGGGGGGAATGAACCAAAGCAGAAAGATGAACTTGCAGGTGAAGGATTGGAGATTACCATGAGTCGTGACACTGGTGATGTGTCTTTTCCAACTCAAAATCATGAGCAATATCCTCCTGACACGATTGTTGAAGAAGGAACTCCGAGTGGTGTTGTTGTACAGAACGCTGCTATGATGAAGGGTGTTCATGGCGTTTCCAGTAGCACTGCTTGAAAGAGTAGTATTGGTATTTTTGGTGAAAGCCTTTTGAGAAATGGAACACCAGAATTGAGACTATTTTTTGAACTTGAATTGAGTTTGATGATTGAGCTAAATCTAAGATCTGCCCTATTTTCAAACAGATAAAGAATTTGATTTTCAGATGGTTGAAGAATCGGATTTGTGACCAAGAGATTGATCTCCCACTGTGGTCGCCAATTGTTGATACCTACAAATTGATTCAATGCAAACAGTGTACTGCAAAAGTACTTTCTTTATATTCATCAATCAAAATCGTACAGGGCATGCCTAAACCGCGATAGTAGCCGTTCCGCGCTGTTGATCTTAGGGGAGGGAAGCAAAGAAAGTTGAAGGAAATATGTGTGATGGATTGTGTGTAGAATTGTAGAACTATTAAGAAAAAATCACAGAGCTTATGCAAATTGTAAGCTTGTTGTGTTTCTGAAATGGGCTAAGGAGCCTATTTATAATAATTGTGAGTCTACACGATTCCTTGTAAAATAGTGGAGTTGGTGAAGAGATGGAGAAGTGGAAGTCGTGGGGATAATGGTATAACCGCCCTAGAATCTTCGGGAAACCATTACTCCATTACTCCATTAACTGCTCCAGCGTTACCACTACTTTGTAACTTCCAGATCATGGGGTGTTGCCACACCACATGTTGATATAACCGCCAGACTGAAACCCCATGAATAATCCTCCCATGTAATTATTTTGATTTCTCGTAAAAGTTAGTGGAGTCATGGACTCAAAACACATGAATAATTCGTAAGCAAAGGATAGTGCTGGCACGAGAAAGCGTGAAGGGATAACCCTGGAACAATCGAGAAAAAAATAGGGAAAGAGATAGCTCCAGCGATAGCCGTGGCGCTAGCACTGATGGCTCTAGCGCTGGCCGCAACGATGGCGCTGGAGCTAGCGCTAGCGCTGTTGACTCCAGCACTGGAAGTTAGTGCTGGCGGTAGTAGCTAGGGCCTGTTTGGCGCATGCTTTGTTGCTTTTTTATATATATTTTTCTAGCCTTTTGGCACATGTGTGTGCTACTCATTGGTGTTAGGAGTGTGACTAAGGTATGTCAAGGTCAGCACTTGCAAGTTCCATGATTATTGACTATGCACCACTAGCTTTGATGTTTATTAATGTCGTGGTCATATTTATTGTATGAGATTTATTGTTAGCATTTTATGCTTAACCTTTATGCAGTGCATACATAATATTTTCAAGAGATTCAGTTATGGAAGTTTAAAACTTGAAATTATGCTTGCTGCGACTCTACAATTAGATGGTATGCATCTAATTAGCGTTTTCGTTCAGATATGGCTTAGCTTCTATTCTGAATATTCGTAATTTTGTATAATCAGGTGTTCTGTTTTATACAAGTAGTTCACATAGATGCACATGAAATAACGAGGATTTAGTTGAGTATAAAATTTTTATGGTGCATATATATGCAAAAGAGCTACATGGCTAATGTAGTCAGAAGCTGAATATCCCTTCTCGATTTTCTTACAGAATGTAGGATTGTGGTAAGATTCATAATTATGATGCTATTTCTAAATTTTTTGCATATTTATTTTGTGCTTCTGCGGCTTGGCAAAAAGTAATATTACAATTTTCTCCTTTGTCAAAAATCCACCATCAACATTAAGTCCCCTGTTTAGTGCGGAACGAGTAATGTTGCATGGTAAGCACTAGATGGTGGTCTGCTAGACGGGATAAAATTTGAATTTTATCATTTAATGGTTAAATATTACTTGAAGAGTAGCAATTGTTGAGCAAGTTTTACTTTTTCTGCGATTGTACTATCTAGTATTTGGAGCATTGCTAGGGCTTGCTAAGGCTGACACTTGTTAGTGTTATGGCCATTTCCTATGCACTGCTAGTGTTGGCATTCATTAATGTCGTGGCCATATTTATGACATGTTTAGGGTTTCTAAATCATGTGAGATTTAGTATTAGCATTTATGCTTCACTTTTATGCAGTGCATACATAACATTTTCAAGAGAAGATTGTAACTTGAGGTAATGTTCGATGCGATTCTGCAATTAGATGGTATGCATCTAATTAGCATTTCATTCAGAAATGGCGTCGCCTCTGTTCTGAATGTTCGTAATTTTATATAATAAATATATTATGACTAATACAAATAGTTCGCATGGTTTTCCATAAAATAATCGATGGTTTAGCTGAGTAGAGCCGTGCAATTACTAAGGCCCATGTATACAAAAGAGCTTCAAGGCTAATTTATCCAAGAGCCGAATATCCCTTCTCACTCCCTTGCAGAATGTAAGATATGAGTAATATTCATAATTCTTATACTTGATCACTACCACAACACTATAAATATTTCCACATGAGATATCACTGAGGTGTATAACTATGTACACACCTACAAAAATCGAACATACACGCCCACAAAACAATTCATATATCTATGAGATAGCATACTGGTGTACAACTATGTACATATTTACAACAAATCCAACAAAAAGCATATATATGCCCACAAAAAAATGTCAATATATCTTTGAGATAGTGTTAAGGTGTACAACTATGTACACACCTACAGTGTACATAGTTGTACGATAAAGTGCACATGATATATCAAATGAAGATAATAATTCTCTCTCAATTCATCACCATGAAAAAATACAGTGTACAATAAAGTACACTTGAAAACACACCAAAAAAGGAAGATATAAATTAGTTCTTAAGCATGTATATAGACACACAAAAAAACAAAAAAAAGTCTAAAATCAACTCAAATAAAACTACAATTATGAAAAAAGAAGAGAAAGAGAGGAGAAATCCATGAAAATAACGATAAATCAAAAATTTAACTAACTTTTTTAATTGAAGACGGAGAAGAAATTTTTGATTTATTTTCTCTCTCCAAAAGAAGAAGAAGATAAGAAAAAACGCCTATAATAACAATCAAACCTCATATCTATCTTCTCAAATCAAAGATGAAGATGAAGAAACTATGAAATTAAAACATGGAGGAAGAAGATGATGGAGGTTTTTCTCTCCACAAGAAGAAAAAAAAAAAAAAAAATCCTAGATCTAGTTTATCTCTGTACAATAATAGTATTTATTTTCTCTCTCTTCAAAAATTAAATGATAGATTTTTATTAAACAAATTATTATATATGGAATGATAAGGGATACTTATGGAAATAATAAAATATAAATTTCTTTGAATCGGACTAACCCGTTGTTGATACCTAAAAACTGATTCTAGGCAAAACAATATACTGTAGAAGTACTTTCTTTAGATTTGGAAACCAAAATCGTACAGGGCAAGCCTAAACCATGATAGTAGCCGTTCCGCCCTGCTTCGGTCACAAGAAGAGGAAATTGGTTGATCTTAGGGGAGGGAAGCAAAGAAAGTTGAAGGAAATATGTGTGATGGATTGTGTGTAGAATTGTAGAACTATTGAGAAAAAATCACAGAGCTTATGCAAATTGTAAGCTTGTTGTGTTTCTGAAATGGGCTAAGGAGCCTATTTATAATAGTTGTGAGTCCACACGATTCCTTGTAAAATAGTGGAGTTGGTGAAGAGATGGAGAAGTGGAAATAATGGTATAACCTCCCTAGAATCTTCGGGAAACCATTACTCCATTACTCCATTAACTGCTCCAGCGTTTCCACTACTTTGTAACTTCCATATCATGGGGTGTTGCCACACCACATGTTGCTATAACCGCCAGACTAAAACCCCATGAATAATCTCCCATGTAATTGTTTTGATTTCTTTAGTGGAGTCATGGACTCAAAACGCATGAATAATTCGTGAAAAAGGATAATGTTGGCACGAGCAAGCGTGAAGGGATAGCTCTGGCACAATCGAGAAAAAAATAAGGAAAGGGATAGCTCCAACGCTAGTCGTGTCACTAGCACTGATGGCTCCAGCGCTGGAGCTAGAGCTGACGGTAAAGAAGCTAGCACTAGCGTTGGCCACGGCGCTAGCGCTGTTGGATCCAGTGCTGGAGCTAGGGATAACGTTGTTCACTCCAGTGCTGGGAGTTAGTGCTAGCGCTATCACCGCTAGGGCCTGTTTGGCGCGTGCTTTGTTGGTTTTTTTTTTTTGGATTTTTAGCTTTTCTTAAAGCTTTTTCTAGCCTTTTTTGGCACACATGTGTGCTACTCATTGGTGTTGGGAGTGTGACTAGGGTTTTCCAAGGTCATCACTTGTTAGTGCCATGATTATTAACTGTGCAACACTAGCTTTGATGTTTATTAATGTCGTGACCATTTTTATGGCATGTTTAGAGTTTCTCAGTTGTATGAGATTTATTTTTAGCATTTTATGCTTAACTTTTATGCAGTGCATACAGAATATTTTCAAGAGATTCATTTGTGGAAGTTTGCAACTTGAAATTATGCTTGATGTGATTCTGCAATTAGATGGTATGCATCTAATTAACGTTTTTGTTCAGACATAGCTTAGCCTTTATTCTGAATGTTAGCAATTTTGTATAATCAGGTGTTTTATTTTATACAAGTAGTTCGCATAGATGCGCATGAAATAACGAGGATTTAGTTGAGTATAACTCTGAAATTTCTATGGTGCATATATACTAATTTAGCCAGGAGTTGAATATCCCTTCTCGATTTTCTTGCAGAATATGGGATAATGGTAATATTCATAATTCTGATGATATTTCAGGAAATTTTGTATATTTATTTTGTGCTTCTGCGGCTTGGCGAAAAGAAATATTATAATTTCTCCTTTGTCAAAAATCCACCAATAACACCTGTGAGAAAAAAGACCGAAACGTATATATTTTTGCAAAAATTGACTAGAGTGTACAAGGATTTGCGGGACAGGACTAGACTTTCTAAAGCCCAATGAAAATAGGACTAACCTTTAGTTCCTACTTATTATATATATAGTAGATGGTCATCGTTAGTCTTTATTGACTTGACCTTGACTTAGTTCTCTCTCTCATATAAATACTGTAATAACATCTATTTGTAATAACATTGAGAATCTTTCTATCTAAATATCTTTTATCATTCTATACCATTCTCATGGTATCAGATTGGAAATCGATCCAACCAATTAAACAAGAACTTTTTCACAAATTCAACATTATATCAATTCCATATCAATCAAATTATCAAATCAATTCAACATTTTGATTTGCTTCATCAATTAAACATCACAATTGACTCATTAACCTAATTTTCTTGATCTCAGATCTACTTTTCTGTAAACATTTCTTGTTTTTCTTGACTAATTTCTTCAATGGATACCACAAGAAGTATGACAAACAACAATCATAATCATAATCACAACTAATCCATGGGAAATAACAACGTAATCTTCCGATGTGAACTCTCCCAATCTTGGTAATTCTACTATGAATTTTTCATTACCATTCACCAACATCTCTAATTTTATTTCAACTAAACTTGATGTAACAATTACCTTTTGTGGAGAGATTAGTTTGAATCGATCTTAATTTCAACAGATCTTTTTGGGTATGTTGATGGAGAAATTCAAGAACCACCAAAGAAAATCATTACTGATGGAGTTATTGTTACTAATCCAGGATGGATCTATTGGCGTAAGGTTGATAGATTTTTAGAAAGTTGTTTCAAAGCTACTTTTACTGATACTATTTATGGTGACGTTATTGGTCTTTCCTCAGCTAGGGATATTTGGTTGTTTCTGGAAACAAGCTTCAAGAATCAGTTTTCTGCTCGTAGAAATGTGTTACGAAATTAGTTGAGTAGTGTTAGGAAAGGAAATCATAAATTCTTATTTACTCAAAAAAATTGTTGATTCTCTTGCTGCAATTGGTGAAAAGGTTAGTGAATCTGATCTCACTATTTCTTAATATTCTGGGTAGAGCATATGATTATTTTGTTATTTCTGCTAATAATAGAGAGTTGTAATTCACTTTTGCTGAGTTAAAACCAAGATTATTGAATCATGAAAAATGTTTACTTGATCAAGAACAAGACATGTCTACTATCTTTGGTCCTCAACATCCATCAGCTTTTTATAGTAGAAATGCAAATCAGTTTGGTGATGGTAGTCGTGGTAAAGGTAAGTCTAAGAGAAACAATTCTAGAGGCCTTGTTAATAGTCAGTTTCAATCTGGCTTTTCTTCTGCTGTATCTAGTAGTTCAAGTAGTTATGGTGGTAGAAGATATATTATTGATTATTCTCAAGTGGAAAGTCAAATTTGTAGAAGATTTGGACACTTTGCCAACATATGCTACTACAAATATGCTCCAGATAAGAATCAAAATACTTTTTCTTCTGCTCATGTTGCTTCTGTGGAATATGACTTTATCAATCCTTCTACTAATGTGGCATCTGTAGAACAAGCTTTTACTGGTCTCAGTTTGACTAATAATTCTATCAGTGATGCTTCTTCTTCTGCTTCTGGTTCACATTAGCTTTCAGATTCTGGATCTACAACCCATATGACAGGGGACCATACTTGTTACAAAATACTTCTCCTATGCTAGCATGAAGAAGGTATTGGTTGGCAATGGTAAGTCTTTGCCTATCTCTCTCACTGGTAATTCAACATTATCTACACATACTACTTGTTTTACATTGGACAATATAGTGCATGTTCCTGACATGAAACACAACTTGTTGACTGTTGCTAAATTTACCAAGGATAACAAATATTATTTTAAATTTGATCCTTATGTCTATAAAATTAGGGATATGTTCACTAACATGATTTTGGCTAAGGGTGTTATGGTTAATAACTTGTATCCCATTTCTCGTTTACTATCCTTGTCATCATCTCATTACTCTTTAGCATCCGCTCTTTCTGCTCCTTCTGTTGTGTGGCATGATAGATTAGGTCACCCATCTAGTTAGATTGTTCAATTGTTACATGCTTCAAAGAAAATTGTCTTAAAACCTGCCTCTTCCCTGTCTTTATATGACTCTTGTCAGCTAGCTAGATGAAAGAGATTTCCTTTCACTTTATCATCTACACATTTTCGTAATCAATTATCTCTCATCCATTATGATATTTGGGGTCCAACTCTTGCGACTTCTCTATCTGGTTATAGGTACTATATATTCATAGATGATTTTAGTAGATTCCATTGGATTTATCTAATGTATCTCAAATAAGATGTTAAGCAATATTTTTCTCACTTTAAAAATCTCACTGCAAATCTGTTTTCGGCAAATATTCTTTATTTTTAAATTGATGGTGCCTCTGAATTAGTCAAGGGTCCTTTTAAAATTTTCCTTGACTCCAATGGAATTCAACTTAGAATTTCTTGTCCAAAAACTCGAGAACATAATGGAGTTGTTGAACGTAAACATCGACATATTACAGAAATGGGAAATACATTTATGTTTAGAGCATCATATCCTAAGGATTTTTGGTATGATGCCTTTTCTACTTCAACTTATCTGATTAATAGAACTCTCAATAAAGTCTTGAACTTTAAATCTCCTTTTGAAGTTCTATTTCATTTTATTCCTGATGGTTTATCTTTTCGAGTTTTTGGTTCGGTTTGCTATCCTTTTTTAGGATACTCTAGAACTGATAAATTGTCTCACAAGTCTGCAAGGTGTGTCTTTATTGGTTATAGTTCTCTCCATAAGGGATACAAGTGTTATAATCTTTATCCAATAAGACTCATATTTCTAGACATGTTGTCTTTGATGAGTCTCAATTTTTTTCTTCCATTTTTTCTTTTTTTTCTCTTGTTGAGGAATCCTTTCCTATTACTGAACCTCATTCTGCTGGTACTATTGTGACCAGGTCTAGTCATGTCATTTCAAAGACTAAACAATTTCCAGATCACATCACTAATGTATCTATCAAATATTCAATTTGTTCTTCTTTTGCCTTTCTCCTAGCCAATAACCCTGAGCCAAATATTTTAAAGCTGCCTTCAAGGATCCTAAATGGTTGGTCTCTATGAGAAATGAAAATGATGCTTTGGACAACAATAGTACATGAGAACTTATTGAACCTACACCTAGTATGAACATTTTGGGTTGTAAATGGGTCGTAAATGGGTTTGGTCAGTATCTTTGGTTATTTTCTTTGTGCAAACTTTTCTTGTTCCTATTTTCAAGGCACCAAAAAATTTTATGATTAACACAAGGGTGCTTATGCATCGGATTTTTTGCAATAATGAATGTAGTTTACAATCAACCTAAAAAGAAAATTTCTATGTTTCGTACGTGCATGCAGGTTCTACTAATTCTTGGGTAAGCTTGGGTAACCTTAGTAAAATATATCCGAAACGTAGTCAAACTAGTCTTCTTTGGTACTGGGATAAGGCTTGTGGTGATTCGGCTGATACCGACCAAAGGGTTCAGTTTATTGGCCACGGATTTTCCTAAAAATCGGACTCCGGAAGATGCAAGATGGAATGCAAAATTATATGGGTGTGTGCACGAGTGTGTGTGCAAATACCGAGTAGTATCAAATCAAAACCCTAAAATCCGAAATATGTTTCAAGTTAGATTCTCAAAGTCCCAGTAAAATCGCCACTGTAGATACCGTTAAAAATCTACGGGATGAAACCCAATAGATTCCTAAAGTTTCTAAAATGAAAAAATACAAGGAAATATTATTATACGAAGCCGCTCCAATTTTAGGCACTAGTCCAAATATACATAGATAAGTCTAGAAATTAAAGTACGAGTTAAGAAGATGTGAGGCAACTAGCCCGTCCAATCCGAAAATTAACTTCTACTTTATATTTAGAACAAATATATAACGAAAATGAGCATATAAAATTTACAAAATATTCACTAATTAAATTATAGGCCGATGGATACAACTCACTAAACCCTATAAAAGAAAAATAAACTTTAATCAAAATCCTGAAACATTATTATTATTAAAAAATTATTATTATTGTAAAATATATTAATAAGCCGGAATCGAGGAAAAAAATATCAAACCAATATTATTATTATTACCAATTATTATTATCATGCAAAGTCGCTACCAAAATACGAAATTATGAAGCAGAAAACATGTATCGGTTTTCAATCGCCAATCAACATACCATTATAATTATTATTGTTATTATTATTATCATCCATCAAGCGACACATCTTTTCATACTAGTGTTGGGGAAAAAATGATGTTCGGAGCGTTAATGTCAAGCTACACAAGCCCAGCCCAATAAAATGGTCTGTTCATGAGTCCGTTCCCACAAGACAATGAAGACCGTAAGGCTTCATTCCCGCTCAAATGCTGTTTCTGAGTCAAAGAGTTCTTGTTCGTCCAGCATGAAGTGAAGTGGGAAAGTGTATACATTTGTTTCCCGCCAAGACTAAACTTTCGAACCATCCAATCATGTTGATCGAAAGTGGTAAAGTTTGTATGCTTGCATTTCCTGCTCAAGGCATCCTTATGATGTCCGAAGCTTTGCATGTCCGATCCAAGCATGACCGAACAAGCTGTTCCCGATGCATTATGCCCGATATACCTTGTCCCGATACAACTCACGTCCCGATCCCGAAGTGACGTCATCACGTCCCGAAGTGACGTCATCACGTCCCGATCCCGAAGTGACGTCATCACGTCCCGGTCCCCTTGACACATGGCGAAACGTGGTGAATCCTCTATGACACATGGCGATCTTAGAAGAATTTCCATCGACACGTGGCGAACCTTGATGACATGTGGCGAAGGGCTTTTTATTAATTATCATCTATTTTATCCCTATAAATACAATTTTAGAAGGAAGATGAGGGGGACTTTTTGGCCCGATGGAGGCTTCCTCTGCTTCATTCTCAACTATAACCCAGAGATGAATAAAAACTCCAACTTCATTACCCGTGGATGTAGGCTAATCATGGCCGAACCACGTTAAATCCTTTGTGTTAATTTCATTTTCCTCAATCTTTTATTATCATTTTTGGTTGTTTTTACCCATGAAAAATTCGGCAGAAACAACTAGCATGCGTATACAGGAAAATACTGCTCTATCAGATACTGATCACCTACTGGTTGAAATACAGTCACTAGCTCTAATTAAATGTTGATCATGTACTGACCAAACACAGTCACTAGTAATGGCTACAAATGATAATCTTTTACATCTATGTGTGTACATAGTGCAACTAAAACTCATCATGAGAGCAAATTATCATGACATGTTAAGGTGGTTTTAAAACACCACACATTCATCTAGCAAATGACATATGTATAAGCATGGAAAAATCTCAACGTGAATCAAGCAGGAGTAATCAATTTCTAAAGTACTAGCATGCAATGGAACCAACATTTAAAAACTGAATAGCCAATCGTATGGAGGAGAAATAGCACCGTTAGTATGTAAACAGATGACAAAAGGGTATCATTTTATTGTATCGTACTAGCAAATCTACATGACATGTACATCAATCACCTCATATATTAAGGGTTTGTTTTATACCTGATTCACAGATGGTAATATGTAACTTGGGATTTATGCGAACCAACAAGAAATGTTTCCACAAACCAAATCTAGCAACCACTGTGTTTATGCTAAAATTCCCATTGACATCAACAACTAACATTTTGATACACAAATTTTTTTTTAAAATCAATTAATGAGAAAGATTTCAATTAACCATTTATTTACAAATCAAATATATGATCAAATTACAGTCTTAAATTCATAATCTTTTTAAGCATAGAAGATGAATCATGATAGTGAAACTTTTTAATAGTATCTTACACAATGAATACATACCTAATGATCTTTTTCCTTCTTCTCTGATTACTCTTCCTTAGCTTTTTCTTCTTTTAATTTTCCGACCCCCTCTCTGTTGAATACTCTCTTCTGTTTATAGATTATCTAATGGGTCCCCCTTGTCCCGATACTTTCTTTCGTTCTTCTTATTATCTTTGGATCGGATGTTTGTATGGTTGACAGATCATGCTCTTTATTTTTTGGTCCGTTACCTTGTATGATTAACACGTACTCTTCGTTCTTTGAGAATCATCTTTGTCCCGATCACATGTGTCGACCATGTGGTTAAAGTAAATAAAAGTAATTATTGCCTTTACTTTCCCGTTCCAGATTCATTATTACTCTTACTTTCCCGTTTCACATTCATTATTACTCTTACTTTTCCGTTCCACGTTCATCATTACTCCTACTTTCCCGTTCAATAAGCATTTAATGCTATCTGTTTCGATCAGTGTGATACTACTTTCCCGATCTTATGTGTCAAACATGCAGTTTTACTCAGTCTTTCACATCTGTCCTTTTTCGATCCTTTCATACGATTTTGATTGTGTGCCTCTCGTTCTTCTTAAAATCACTGACTCCTTCTTTAATCGTTTTACACGTGTCATCCTCCTTTTATTTCTCAACATACTGCACCACCGTTTCAAGCTTAATCTCCCTTTACTAAGATGCTAAATGAATTTTTGTCTCACCGTATCTCAACAAATACTCTCACTCACCCTTTTTCTCTGAATATTTTTTGCTTCATTGATGAATTAGCTAACTATTTATAAGTTTTTCCTATCCACCCTAACCTTTGGATCAAATGCCTTAGATCAGACGGTTCAATTTAATAACCTAAACATTATTACTCCTTTTCAAAAATATCATTCTCATATTCTTATAACTATCCGATATTATTACCAAACTCTAAAAGATTTCATTTAAACTAAGGATCCTGTGGAAGGAAAGACTTGGGAACAGAGAAAGTTAATGTCAAAAGTATGTCACACATTTGGGACGTCTATCTAATGGGGACGACTAGCGGATACCTATGGAAATGGACATGACTTGGTGGACCTTTAAAATTGGTCAAACTATTGGGAACAAATGTTTAGCTAATGAGGTTTGGTACTGACTAGTGGATCTTTTTGAAATAGACAAGTCTGAGTGGACTTAGTAGCAGCTGACTTTTTGGATTCGTAGACACCACTTAGATCCAAAATTGGACTTGCTCGTAATGAAATTATTTTGGCCGAGCGTCCCGTGGATGAATTATTTTACTACAAACGTTGGGTGACTCGTCAACTTATTAAATTGGTGATATCCACAGGAGTGATGGGCTTCATCATCGTGCACCTGGAAACGTTTTTGGTTGATTCCTTTCAATTGGTATTCTTTTAATCTAATTGTTTTGAAAGATCTGATTTAATTCATTACTGTTTAATTTTTTGATGGTTTTTTCTCTAAATGACTTTTTAAAAAATCCTTGCGGATTAACTTGTTGATTCGTATGTAGTCATCAGTTGTGGTAACCAGTGTAGTCCATATCGACCGGTGCGACCGGTACACCGTCGATTTTATCGGTTTCGGTCAAAAAGCGAGACGAAATCCGATTTACCGGTAAACGATATTTGACCGAAAAAATCGGTTGGTATGGACTGTACCGGTTTGACCGGTACGACCGGTATTGACCGGTACAACCGTTTTTTTCGTTTTTTTTTAATTTATTTTAAAAAAATATAAAAAAATAAAAAATAATAATTTATCCTTGTTTTAGGGTTTTCAATTGTTACTCATATTTTTATGATATTTTAGAATTATATATGCATATGATAATATCTACAATTAATCTAATGATATTGAAATTGTAATATCTTTGTTTAATTAGCATTTTATACGATAAACTTTGAAGTTGTTCTTGTTTCTCTTGTATTTCCAGTTTGAAGTTTGTATGAAATCTATGGATCTATATATTTTGGATGAATACTAATTTATCTTTCTAAACTTTGTGAAAAAATATTTGTTATAACGTGTTAAAATATATTTATAGTTATAAAATGTGAACTAGTATTTTTTTATAAAATTATAGGTATAAAATATATGGACCGATATTTCACCGATATTTAAACCGAAAATTCCCCGGTATACCGGCGTACCAGTGTATCGCTCTCGACCGGTACGAACCGAAATCCGGTATGGTACAACCTTGGTGGTAACTAATCATGGTTGATCTTCCAGTAAGTTTTGTTCTTGGGTTTATCACAGTTGTGCTTGCTTTCATCTGCAGTTGTGTGGATTTTCCTTCCTTCTTTTGGACCTTCAAAAGTTGTTTTGAACAACATTATTCTCATCTCTACCCAAAATTGTTGATTTGGAATTCATTTCTCTACATCTCATCATGATTATGCATAACTCAGACATCTTAACTCAGTGGATCGGTTTATGTTTCTTGGCTTCTCTGCACATCCAAAATTACAGTAACATCAAACGGAAACTCTTCCCTCTTTTCAAAATTCAAAAAACAGTCAACTCAACTCTGCCGGATCATCAATATTCGCATGTTATTCTCCCATATATTAGGGAACTTCCTGATCCGCAATACATCTTTCCTTTTCATGCTTCACCTTTTCACAACCCAATTAGATATCCATCAAAAACAAAAAAAACTAATTCCCTGAGCTATCTCTACATTAATTTTGTCTATCCAAAGATTTTGTGTGGAATATGGCTTCACATGAGAACACTAATATTGATAACTTAACTTCGAGAATGCAATCTTCTCGTATTGGAGAAGGTCCTGCAAGACTATTGAAGAACTATAACTACTGCGCATGTAGTGAATAATACGGCAGTTGAATGATCAAATTGTTTGCTGGGAAAAATTATAAGCAAGACAGCATTGGATCATGATGATGTCAAACAAGAACTTAACATTCGATGGAAGAACTACAAAAACTTTGAAGCAATATCTAAGGGTACCAATATGTTTGTTTTCAGATTCCAAAGATGTTGTCGTTAAGAAAGAACCTTGGACTGTTTTAGGGTATTTACTCTCATTGCAAACTTACAACCCTAATATTCCCATTAAGGATCACCGGTTCATCAATCAAGTATGGTGTGTTAAGCTAAAAAATCTACAGCAGATTCTTCTAACTAAACAATTGGTGAAGGATATATGTAAAGACATTGGGAAAAAAGTTCCATCAGGTGGTAAAAATTGGATTCCTAGAGGACAGATGATGAATACCCATTATATAAAAGTTAGTCTCAAAGAACCTCTAAGGAGAGGGGGTTGGTGAAGGATATATGTAAAGACATTGGGAAAAAAGTTCCATCAGGTGGTAAAAATTGGATTCCTAGAGGACAAATGATGAATACCCATTACATAGAAGTTAGTCTCAAAGAACCTCTAAGGAGAGGGGGTTGTATTGATACTGCTGCTGGAGAACGCATCTAGGTTAAATACCATTTTGATATGCAGCCCTATAACATTTGCAAAGAGTGTTATGTAGTCGACCATAATGAGGCTAATTGTGAAAGGCTTGCTCTTGAACACAAAGTAGAGGTGATAAATAAAGAAGAATATGTGGAATAGTGTAATTCTGAAGAGGGAAAAAAGTATATGGGGGCCCTTAAGAATAACATGGGGGTAGATAGCAACTCTTCTCTAATTCTATCTGATATGAATGTGGATGGAAATCATGAAGTTGAATTAGATTCTTCGTAAAAAAAATGAAATCAAAAAGAATAAGAGAGCTAGAGAAAAGAGAGTCGTGAATCCATTCATTCCCAAGGATCACAACCTTATCTATTCTCACACAAATCCTATATTTCAAACTGAGAAATCTAATTATCATGTTTCTGTTCAATTTGATGATGATGCCTTTCAGTATACGGATAGAATGATCATGCAACAAGTACACGAGGAAGGAAAAACAATGATAGCCCAGACAAAACTGTGGGAAGATTGATACACAAAATCAACAAGGGACATCTGCTAATTCTCAAAAGGTTTTTCCCAAAACTCAATTCTCAAACCCTAAACTTAATTTTTATTATTTTCAAGTTTGCTTTATTTCGATGATTATTTTAAATTTGTTGTGGAGATATAGTCCTAGATCACTCTACTATAACTCTTTTCTCAATAATCAGATAACTATAGGTTATTTTCTTAGCCTTGAAACTATTTTCAGAAATCATATTTATATTTACCCTGTTATTATTCACTTGGTTTTTGGCAAGAACATAGGTTCTCTGACTTATCTGAAGGTTTGTATAAATCTCCCTATTAAGAACTTTATCATGAAGGTGTTAGCTTGGAATGTCCAGGGTTTTGGTAATAAACACACTAGATTTCATCTTAATGATCTTATAAAATCTAATGATCCTGATTTAGTCTTCCTAGCTGAAACTAAGAACAAGGATAATAAAATGCTTAGATTCACTCAAAATTTGGGTTTTATGAATTACTGCTATGTAAATCCGATAGGAACTTTTAGGGGTATTTTCCTTCTTTGGAAAGATGGGATTCAAATTGACATTGTTGATTCTAATAGTAATTTCATTGTTTGTCATGTTAATGTTGACTTTATATCGGATAAATCTCTTATTATTCTAATGTATGGAGCTTTGGACAGTGATAACATTAGAGATCAATGGGATTTTCTCAACAACCTCTCTAGATCTTTCAACTGTCTTTGGACAGTTATAGGTGATATGAATTTTATTATTAGAATAGAGGATAAACTGGGGGGAACATGCCTTCTCAATCTGTTATCAATGCTATGAATGAACACTTAGGTAACCTAAACTTGCATGATGTTCCCTTTATAGGAAATCCCTATACTTGGTCTAATAAAATGAGTAATCAAAATTTGATTCTCGAAAGACTTGATCGAGCCTTATGTAATAATGAATGGTTCAACTTCTTTCCTAATAGTGTAGTGTATCACCTCATCCCATATGGGAGAGACCACTGCCCTATTCTCTTTGTTACTGATAGGAAAAATAATCGAAACAAGAAACCTTATAGATTCAATAAGTGTTGGCTCCTCGATATGTCTTGTGCTGATTTGATTAAAAACCATTGGAATGTTAATGTTAATGGCTCTCATGCTTTCATATTTTCTAAATCCCTCCAAGCTCTTAAGCAGGTCCTTAAGGATTGGAACATAAATAAATTTAGAAATTTCCAAACTCATATTAGAGATGTCCAATCCCGAATTGCTTCTCTTGACCATTCTAATAGTAATAATGATACCCATACCGGACTTGTAGACCTAGAAAATAAACTTAATTATTGGTATGAGGTTCAACATGATTTCTATATGCAACGGGATAAGGAAAACATTCTGACTTTTAAGGATAGAAACACTAAATACCTCCATGATAAAGTCAAATATAGAAAGAGAAGAACTCATATTGACTCTCTAAAGTCTGAGATAGGTGTTTGGTTAATTGACAACAATTGTACTGCTGATGAACTGGAAAAAAAATCAAAAATTGGTAAGTCGACAAAACCACCTAATCCGGAAAGCTTTTTAAATGATTTGATTCCTTGCATAACTAATGAGGAAAATAAAATGCTAATTAGAATGTCTACTGCCTTAAAAGTTAGAAAGGTTATTTTTGATATGCAGCCCTGGACCTCTCTCGGTCCATATGGATACCCACCTAGGTTCTATCAAAAAATATGGAGTGTTGTGTGTGAGGATACTAGGAAGATGGTTCAGGCCTTCTTCCATTCTAAACACCTTTTAAAACAAGTAAACCATAACTTTATATCCTTGATTCCTAAGAATAGTTCTCCAAAACAATCTTCTGAATTTATACCCATTGCTTTATGCAATGTAGCTTATAAGATTATTAGCAAGCTTATGGATGATAGACTTAAGCTTGTCATGGATAAATTTATTAGCCCATTTCAGGTTTTTTTTCTTTTATCTAGGAAGATAACAGATAACATAATTATTGCACATGAAATGGTTGATACTACAAGGAAATGCAAGACTAAAAAAGGGCTTATGGCAGTCAAACTTGACATGTCAAAAGCCTTTGACAGAATCAAGTGGCAATTTTTATTAGCTATATTCAAGAAACTTGGTTTCCATGACGACTGGTGTAAAATGATCTCGGAGTGCATATCTACAACATCAACCTCTGTCCTCCTCAATGGCTCCTTAGGTGATGTATTCTTCCCAACAAGGGGTCTTAGAAAAGGAGACCCCTTGTCACCTTAATTATTTATCATTGTTATGGATTGCTTTTCTAGACTGTTAAGTAAAGCTGAGAATGATAATTTGCTTCAAGGAATTAAGGTCTCTAAAACTAGCCCAACTATCAGTCATCTGTTCTCCGCAGATGACTGTCTTATATTTGATAAGGCTGATACTAGAGGGGCTAAACATCTAACATAATAAAAAGTTTTTATAAGTTTAGTGGTCAACCTATCAATCTAGATAAGTCGGGCATGGCTTTCAGCCCTAAGATGGACAGTCATATCAAAAACCAGATTGCAGGCATCCTGAATATCAAAAATCTTGGCTTGAAAGACAAATGTTTAGGTGTTCCCATTCTTATTCAACAGAAAAAGATGGTCACTTTTGGTCATCTTCAAGACAAGTTTTATGAATACTTTCTAGTTGGAAAGGTAAGAATCTTAACCAACCAACGAGAACAGTCATGAACCAATCTGTTTTAGGAACCCTTGTATCTCATCACCTTGTTGTTTTTCCAATGCTAAAAAAACTTACAGACAAATTAGATGGTATCCAGAGGAATTTTTGTGGAATAAGAAACCAGGTGATAGAGGTATGTATCTCAAAAGGTGAGACAATGTCACTAGGCCCAAAGCCCTAAGAGGTTGGAACATAAAGAAAATTGTTGAGCTAAATAAAGCTCTTCTTGCAAAATTAGCTTGGAGGATGCTCAATGAGCGAAACTCCCTTTATACAAAAATCTTAAGGTATAAATACTTCCATGATCACAACCCTCTCCACCATGGGAACAATCAGGGTTCATGGGTATGGAAAGGGGTTTGTAAGGGATTAGAAATTGCTAGAGAGAACCATTGTTGGGAGGTGGGTGACGGCAAAAACATATCCATTTGGATGGATAAATGGGTACCAACTAGGAATCAACCTATATCTTCTAGGTTTAGATCTAACGCCATGCAAACTGTTGACCAACTTATCATCCCCAATAGTAATACCTGGAATATTAAAATATTAAATGTTCTGTTTGATAGTGACTTGGTTTCTGAAATTTGCAAAATCAGAATACCTATAAAAGGTGAAGATAGATTAATATGGAAACCACCCCATAATGGTATATTCGGTGTAAAAAGTGATTATAGAGTTGTTGATGTTGCAGGTAGCACCCAAAAATCAATTGTTGGTCTTGATAACTTCCCATGGAGTCAGTTCTGGAAGATAGATTTGCCTCTTAAAATCTTATATTTACTTTGGAAATCTGTTCAAAGTTGTCTGCCTACAAATGCTAGGATTGCTAGATACATCCCAGATGTTAATCCTCTTTGCTCCTTTTGTATCAATGAAATAAAGTATTTAGGTCACTTATTTCTAGGATGTACCACTTCTAAACAAATTTGGTCAAAAATAAGAAGTATTAGTTTAGGTTTACCTCCTAATACAAGTATGTCTGACCTGTTTAAGAGTTGGTTCAGTGATGGAGCTAATAGCTCAAACATTAATGGAATAGGTAGAATCATTTATGAAGGTCACATACTTTGGCATATATGCATATATAGATGTGCTATTATATTTGATAATGTTAACTTGCAGGTGGAAAACACGGTTCAGCAAATCAAACAATCTATATTTGATTGGGCTAAAAATAGAAGAAGGTTGTCTGTTAAAAAATGATAGGATTCTGAGAAGCCTATATATAATAACTGCAATCGCACGACGTCTAACTAGTAGACAGCGGCAAATACGGGTCGAACCCACAGGGAACGGGGACAATACTGCAATTAATATGTCTAATTGACTAATCAAGGATGATACTTTTATGTTTTTGGATTTTCGAAAATGCAAATGAACGAGAAAATAATAAAATATACTAGCTAAAATATACAATGTGATCAAGTAGAGAGCGCACTAGGATTTTCGGTTTTCACCAATTTGATATATAGAACTCACATCTAATCTCCAAAATTATCGTTTCACCAGTGTAATTTTCTTCGCTTCCAAGTTGACATTTCTAAAGAATTGCTTATCAGTCGAAAAGTATATCCCATCAATTACTAGGCATGGCATATCAATTTAAAAACACAAATAATCAGTAGATCTATCTAACAATATATAGTTTCAAAGAATCAAATATCAATTTGTGAGCATACACCGTCAAAGAATCTAATCTCAGAACGACATATCAAACGGAAAGCATATATAATCAATTCCACTATTTATGCAATAATTAATCAAGCTAACAATGAAGATAAATTACTAAACATTTAAACCATTTATTTATGAGTTTTCCATAATCAAAATTGGTTTCTACCCAAAACCCTAGTCACAAAATCAGCAAGACATGAAGATGAAATTCTCAAAACCCATAAAAATAAATTAGGAAAAGTAAATAAGAGAGATTAAACCCTTGTTTTGTCTATTGGACTTCACTGAAATCAGATGAAAAACTACTTCCCCTCCCTGCCGTATAACACCTTTCTCTCAGGCGTCACACCAACAGTCAACCTTCTCTTCTCCTTCACCTCTCTTCTCTCTCACATGTACCCACTGTCCCCTACTCCTCAAACAGAACCCAGACCAAAACTCTCCGCCTACCCTACTTCTTCAGCCTTCTCTCTCTATCAGCCTTTATCCCAGAAGACTTCTGACATTGTCCCCTCACTCACAGACGAGATTTTTCTCTCTCTCCAGCCTTCAACCTCTTCTTTTTCGTCTGATCTTGTCTCTTCTCACCTTCTCTCTCCACTTCTTCCTCTCTCCCTCAATCAGACTCAGACGTCCTTTTCCTCTCACCTGTCTCTCTCTCTAATCAATCCAATCCCTCTTACGCCTCCAACCCTCTTA
The DNA here is from genome assembly GCA_023531435.1 of Papaver californicum. Lineage (NCBI taxonomy): Eukaryota > Viridiplantae > Streptophyta > Magnoliopsida > Ranunculales > Papaveraceae > Papaver > Papaver californicum. The sequence goes on from JAJJMC010031495.1 coordinate 2,874,303, forward strand.
TTGTCTCTCCAGCCTACCCTAACAACCCTCTCTCTTCTGTCTCTTAAACACTCTCCCCTAGGTTAGACCTCTCTCCTCTTCTTCCTATCTCTTTCATATCTTCTCCGAACAGAACCGAAGACTAACCCCACCTTTTCTTGGTCCACGTGCTAGTCCATTGTCTCCCTTTTCTTTCAATGCCACGTCGTGCTTCAACGTCCACCTTCTAAACTCCAACACACCGATCATCCCAACTCCCTCTTCTTTGCTTCCTCACTTTCTCTTTACCACCACGTGTTAACTTTTTTTTCCTAACTTCTATTTTATCTCAACCCCACCTTATATTGATGCCACGTCTCATCTCCACTTTCTTTTATCCGTTTTTTGACCGAACATCCATTAAAACATGTGCTCACTTCTTAATCATTTCTTCTTTTTACGCCCAAATCTTTGGGTTTAGAAACTCAACATGAAATCTTATTTAGTCCACATGAGGTTCGTAAACAGTATAGTCCATGTCACCGTAAAACATCAATTTAGCCACTTATCTCTGTAATTTTGGGTTTCATGGATAGAACCTATAAAAACATAAAAACAACATAATTAATATAAATACGAATACTAATAAATATAGATAAGACGTTAAAAATATATGAATTAAGTGATTATCAAAAAACAACAAACTCTGAACTGCATATCTTCTATTTCTTGGAAAACTCCTATGGCTACATTTACCAAAATTAATTTTGACGTAATTTTTTACAAGGAAAGTAAACATATGGGAGCTGGACTAATTATGATAAATGATGCAGGTTCTTTCAAAGGAGCATGGTGTGAACCAGTAGTAGCAGAGGACAAAGAACAAACGGAAGCATTCGCGGCACTTGAAGCAATCAAATTAGCAAAGAGGAAACAGATCACAAATTTGTACCTTGAAGGAGACTGTCTCAATGTTGTCAGCGCAATAAAAGGAAATGATGGTGCAATTAAATGGGAAAATAACTCTATCATTAGAGATTGTCTTGAACTTCTTAAAACATTTAATAAATGTATTATTACCCATATACCTAGAGACACAAAATGTGTTGCATATTTATTAGCAAAAGAGGCAAGTAGTATTTCTTCCTCTACTTACTGGGAAGTAGATGTACCCATGTGGTTGAATTCTCTTATACAAGAGAAACTACGTAAAAACCAAAATTAAATTTATTTAATTCTCATTTCCTATTATAAAAAAAATAATGTAATCTGGGCTTGTGTCGTGCCTGTTGGTAGATTCGGTTCGCGAATACATGTTTATTTTAAGAACTATATAGTTCTACGAAATTGAGGTGTTTACAGGTGGGTTATAATATTTGACTCAAATTAGACCTGATATTTATTTTAGGATCAATTATGTAAGTCATTGCATGCATGCACCCACTGATTGTCATCTACTTTTAGTTAAGAGAATCCTGAGATATTTAAAGGGTACAATTGGCTTGGGTTTAACTATTAGATCTGGTGACATTTCAATGCTCAAGGATTATACTTATTCAGATTGGGAAAGATGCTCTGATACAAGGAGATCAACTTCTGGTTTTTTAATTTTTATAGGATCATCTCCTGTGTCTTGGTCTTCTAAGAAGCAGCCCACAATCTCTAAGTCTTCAGATGAAGATGAATATAATTGTTTGTTTGTAGTTGCTGCTGAGCTTCAATGAATTTCTTATGTGCTTAAGGAACTCAATATGTTGTCAAGTTGCCTGTTGTGTTATATTGTGACAATACAAGTGCAAATGCTCTTTCATCTAATCCTGTTTTTATTTCAGGACAAAGCATGTAGAAGTGGATTTTCATGGTATCAGAGAATTGGTGGTGTGTGGTTTCTTGAAGGTTACTCATATATGTAGTGAAGAAAAATTAGCTGACTTGTTCACCAAAGGGCTATGTTATCCTTCTTTTTCAAGGCTTCTTCATCAACTGTTGGGGTCTGCTCCTTCTCTATGTATCTTCTTACAAGGGTGTTTTTCTTTTATCTTTTGTCAGACTGTCTGTATCAGTTTACATGGTGTATTAGATATAGTAGTTGGCCATTGTTAGTCTTTATTGACTTAACCTTGACTTTGTTCTCTCTCTCATATAAATACTGCAATAACATCTATCTATAATACCATTGAGAATCTTTTTGTTAAATATCTTTTATCATTATATACCATTTCTCACTATTAGACCAAGTCCTATGCACATAACAAACAACCAAATTTTCCATTTTGAACCACTGTGGATATGTCAAATGGGAAAATTGGCTGAAAAAACCGGCATATTTACTGGTTTGCACATCGCGACAGAGTCTCTAACGAGCGATAAAGACTCCATCGCTGGCTAGTTATCTCATCCAACGGTCCTGGATGAATTCCCCTATAAATATCCAATTTCAAACTCAATTCAACTCACACCTTCTCTACACCTCAATCTCTCACACACATTTGTGTTTATCCAAAAAAAAACTCTCCTATTTTTTCTGCAAAATGGCTTCTAATTTTTAAAATCAGGAAATTAGTGTTAATAAATAAGTTTGTGGTTCAAAATTTTCAGTAGCCGAAGATGAAAATATTTACATAAGTTATGTCTATTTGACACTCCATATATCAATGGTGCATCTCAAGCAAATAACACCTTGTGTAATAACATATTTAATAAATTTAAAGAGGAAACAATGAACATATATGGTCGTGATAGGAAGGGGTTGTCAGGTCGCTTCACTAAAATCAATAAACGAGTATCCAAATATGTTGTTCATGTCATGCAAGTCACTCGTGTTAAAACGAGTGGTAAAGTCGAAATAGATCCAGTAAATTATATTAAATTTAATGGATCTGGTAAATTATATTAAATTTGTATGATCTTTAATAAATTTGTTTTTATAAATTACTGGATCTAAAATTTCGGTCAGAATGGCACCACAAATACGGCGTACAATTTGAACATGAAACTCGTTACGATATCTTAAAAGTGCTACCCAAATATAATCCGCCGCTTTTTAATATGCTACAAGTTCCTGAAAAATCACCATACTCTCCTTTTACTTCTAAACCAAATTCAAGTCCCAATTCACTATTTTCTTCACCGGATAACCTAGGAAATCCACATCCTCATTTCGATCTCAATGCAACATATAACAACAAATGGAAAAAGAACTACAGCAAAATTAGCTCAAGAATGAGGGTGCGGAGGTTTTAACATGACCGAGTTTATGAATCACCAACGGACAACCAAGAAACAGAGATCCGTTGACCGAAAAAACATGAATAGAGAGTTGAAAACAACCCGTCTTTATCAAGAACAATTTGTTAACCATTATGACAAGCATAGATTCTTTATACGGACACCTCAATAGTGAATGAGGATCAAAAATTTATATGATAAAAAGATATGACAAGTAAAAAAGGCAGGTGGTAGAAGAACAATTGCAACCTTAAAACCCAATTAATAATAAAAAAAAGATGATGAGGTTGAATTTTTTGGTTAGTCTAATAGTTTAATAATTAATACGTAATTTGTTTATTTTTAAAGCATTATTAAGATGTAATAGTTAGTTAATTGAAATAAAATAGTTAATTAGTTCAAAGAAGTTATAGTTTTTTTATTACTTAAATTACGTATTATATAAAGAAAGTAGAAACAAGAGGAACTCCTTAAGGATGTGGAAACAAGCTTCGTGTTTAAATTTTTTTTCTTTCGATCTTCGTCATTCCCGTAAAGATCTCGCTCCAATCTCATCACCGGTTTCACCCTTAAGTCGATATCGATTGACAATTTGAAATAAATCTATAAATTCTGCTACTTGTTTTTTTATTTTCTGAAATCGTAAAAAACAACGTTATTATATTATGGTTATATCCGTTGACCGGTGTCAGCGTAAAGGTTTTTGCAACACTTCGAGTTCCGTACCAGGGTCAAACCCATATGGAAATCTAAACTCATGGCGTTACGGCTAGAAAGAGACTTGAAATTTTATTTTTATTTTTTGTTTAAATGAAATAACATATTAAGATGAATCAATAAGAACAACAGTCATTTCTTAAGCTTAAATTCATCCTTAATAATATTATCAATGCAATATTTGAAATCAATTTACACTTTCAACAATCACAAGAACACAATGCAATCACTAAGCTACTCATTTCTAACTTCCACTTCCAACTTCCATGAAATATGCAACAATTTCAATCGAGGTGAGATTACAACTCAATAGAATGCACTCTCATTCTCTAAAGATGCGGAAATAAAATCAATTTATCAAGTAAAAACATATAACAAGAGATATAGTACAACTTCAACGAATCAATAATATATAGTCAACAATCACAATACCAATAATGTTTCCAATAAATTATCAAATCTTAATTTCACTCCATGAGCTCACAACACCAATAAGGTTTCCAATAAATTATATAATTCATATTTCAACATATGAGTTCACATTACGAAAACCTTGGTTCATACACCAACCTATCGTTAACCTCGGCACGGACAACCGCCATCGATAGATCAGGGGATCATTACCTTATACGTTCTTGGGAATCATTACCCATTCCCTCTCGGGAATCATTACCCGTCGTTAGCATGGAACCAATTTCCATCTAATAGAAAAAAATATGAACTCATTTCTTTTGGTAAATCATTTTTACAAAAATACTATCAAATCATATGACAAATAAGTAATGATGTATTTTCACTCAAGCATATATGCAAACAATAATACATTTTATAAAATGCATACATCTTACACTAATTATTTCATGGTGATAACTTTGTCTGATCGCTCTCAAATTTTTAGTGAACGTTCGTGACACCATTAGATATAAAGTATACAAATTTCACAACAAACTAATGGCTCAAATTTAAGATATTGGTTTTACAAGAACAACATAAGAATTGGGCAGATTATATCATGTTATCAAAATATTCACAGTTCATTCATAAATATTCTTAAATTGAACAAATCCAACTCACAATGAAAGATAACACATAAATACAACTTTGATTAACATCCCAAATCATTCTAACATCATTAAGGTTACCTAAATCACTCAAAAACGGAGAAGCCTGATCATTAATCAGAGATACATATTAATGCGAATAATTCATTGAACCATAACAGTACAAAATCATACGAAATAAACACCTAGAGAACATCAAAAGAGAAAGGGTTTCATATTCTACCTAAATTTCACCGATCCTCTACTGATTTTTTTAGTTAATCTTCCTCAGGAACCCCAGCTCCAATTCATCTTCTTATCCCTTTTCGTAGCTTTTGGTTTTCTAACTTCTCTAATACCTTTCTTCATATTTATTTATAATAAACCTTAAATTGATTATTATTATTAATAGTATTAAATCTCATATTATTATTATTATTTATTATTTCTTTTAATTAGTTATCTTATTATTTTCCCTTAATTTTATTTACCTATTAAAATTAATTGGATGATTATATTTCCTCCCTAAACTTTTACTAAGTGATAGAAAAAAGAATTTTCTAAATATCTGATCAAATGTCAAGACCTAGGTTAAGGAAAAAAAAATAGCTCTACAACAACCCAACTAACAAGGTAAACTAAAATCGGGTAAAATTCGACTCGAAAAGGTAATTAAAAACATCGGGTATTACAGTTTTCATGGATGTTCTTCCAATAACTCTGACTTACTAAACCATTTTATCGTCGTTATGCACCCCTAGCCGAACAACACACTACTTAGTTTCTGCAAATAGATGAATCTTCTTCCTGAGTCAACTTAGGTTGAACCATATTTCAGGAAATTATAGTAAGATTATAGTGAGATTAAAGGGAGAGTATATATAAAGTTTTGTGGGAGGTGTGATTTATCTTTGGGAAGGGTGGATATATATAGGGGATGAATAGTCGTTGCACTCCACGTCACCATATTGTATGTTTCCAATTTAAATAAATATTATAGAAAATAAAAACTTGTGATAAATTATTTGAAATTAGTTTATTCGTTACTTGAAATTTGTACATAAATTAAAAACTTAAAACAACAAATTACTTGAAAATAACTTTAAAACAACAGATTAAAAGTACTTCAAACAAAATAAATCAAACATAATTCAAGTACGCCCTCCCGATCTTTCAAACTCGGCCCAAAGATTCGCAGTCGGGCCTTGTCTTAACCTGTCGTACAAATTTACGTTCTGAATGTGATTAGTCATTTGATGATAGTTCCATACAGGTGACTCTCTTGCTGGTTGAACCTCAGGCCTCAAATTTTCATCAGGGTGGTTAGCCCAATTCGTATTATATCGGGTTTCCTGAATTACCAGTTATGTATAATTATGCACGTCGGCACTTAAATCACGATATTTACTTCAAAATGACCTTATTTTGTCTTATTTGAAAGCCCCCGTTTAGTTTGTCCATCCCTCAATTAAGTTAGATAGCTAGATAATCCTTGGAAAATGAGTAGAAACAATGCAATGAAGCACAATTTCAGCAATGACATTAAAAAACAAGCTATCAAGATTTCCTGATATAAGATTTTCATCTTCCATATTAGACCAAGTATGATTGAACCAGAAAAACTAGGATCAATGAGGTAAATCATCTAGTTCTAAAGGTAGACCACCTAGTTTGTCCCCATTACTCAGAAGGTCATTGAAATCATCCAAGATTATCCAAGGCTCACTGAAGGTTGGAGGGATGAATCCCATGTTTTGGGCCCAAAAAATATTTCTCAAAGGTTTTTTATGTTCACAATATATAAAAGTTACATGACAAAAAAAATTAAGATTGGGCCTCTGTGGCAGTATGCCTTAGTATAATAAATACCCTCCATCGCTTATACTAGTAAAGTTCTTTTTTTGTTTTGTTTTTGTATTTTATTAACGAATTCAAATGCTATGAATATTAATGGGCACTTGATAAACCAAATTATGATCAACAAGGAATATAATTTTGGTTGAAGTTAACTTAAATTCAATTTTAATATTATTAAACCTTGATAAATTCCGGGAGATGAAAGATATGATTTTAAAAAACATAACCATTTAAAACATATTTTATTTTATCGAATAGGGCCTAAAAAATATAATAACTAACTAATGAATTTTTTTAAATAATATTATGTAATCAAACTTGATCAATCAACCGTTTTCCAGGAATCCAATATAATATTAAAAACTTTCAAGATTATGTGGTGTTAGTAATCACTTCAGTATGACGAATAGTAATTTATATAACCAAAATAACATTAAAATAAATCAGAAAGAAAATTAAGCACAAAGCTTGACGCATTGGATTTGGATTTGATTTGTTTGCAACTTATGGCTCAAATATGTGGCTTAAGCAAGACCGACAACTAGATCCATGTCCTACGAGGGATCAGGGAGTTCCCTAAAAACCATACATGTCGAGTATAAAATGTGTGTTTAAAGTGGTTAGGGATTTTCAAGTGATGAAGGTAATAATAAAAATGGTGTCACAATATGAGTAGAGATACTGGATAACAATAGAGATATTATATCCTGAAGAGAACAATTTATTTAAAATTATAATAATAATAATAATAATAATAATAAACATGTTCCATGCACGACTATTAGACTACTAGAAGTAGAGGCTCTAATAATGTAACAAAGTATCTCAAAAATAAATGACGCATGGTCGTGTAAATACTCTCAAATCTCAATTAAATTATATTTTTGTGAGAAAATAACACAAAAGGAATACACTTATTTATTAGATTAAACATTAAAAAGAAGAAGTAATGGCTCGTCTAGGTAGTCATATTTTAAGTATGGCAACCAATCTTGCAATCCTCGAGCGTAAAAGAACAAATAGGAGTCCCAATATTACAACAATAACATCTAAGTTGGTTATTCGGATTACCGCAAGCTGTTTCAATGCATTGTCCATCTCTTGCTATATTAATACTTTCTTTTTGTAACATTTCTAAAGTGATATCACCAGTTTTGCTACTGGTCTTCCTTGGCAGATCTACTAAACCTACAATTAGATATTAAATAATAAAAAGTTAACATAAATTAAAAGAAAGCAACAAATTAGGTAACATATCATGAGAAATAAAAAAAAGTTCCAAAACATATGTGAAATGAGGGGTAAAACTTAAAACTTTATTGTGTTCATTATAACCAATGAGTTTTGTGGGTGTCATGGTATCTGCGAAGAAGATAGCTATGCAGAACCTAACCGATTTTTAATATGAAATCAAATGTGTTAAAGTGAAGTATATATACATGTTACACAATTAATGTGACATGTGAAGATTTTTTATTTACATGCAATATCTTTTGTGCTTAATATACAACATACTACTTATAATCGCACATGCAATATATCTCGTTTTAATAATATTATATATTGCATGTGGTATCCTTTTTTTAAATTAAAACGAGATATATGTTTTAATATATAACATCTTTTAAGTTTTGTGTGGTTATGTTTTAGTTTCAAATTTTAGTCGAACTTATTGTATCCTTTTTTTTTGTTTGTTCTTTTTTTTCATATGAAAGTTTGCTTTGTTTCCATATTCAGATTTTACATAAAACTCTTATTTTTATTTTATTTTGTTTTGATTGTTTATATTTCCTTTTCATCAGTAGGTATATATAACACTGTCTTTATGGTTAGTTCTAAAGATGATGAGGATGCCATAGTAGTTGTCACAATAGCTACAACATCATTGATAACATGCTATTATCAATACTTTATGGAGAAAAATGCATGTTATGATTCAATTCTTAGTGGCTCAGCGCACGTAGATGAAATTCTAAATGGACATGATGTGCGATGTCAAGAAAGTTTTCGGATGGAAAAACATGTTGTTTTTGCTATTATGTGAATTGTTACAAGAAAAACAGTTGCTTCGCCACAACAAGGAATTTAGAGTTGAGAAGAAGGTGGCAATATTTATGCTTGCCATTGGTCATAATGAACGCAATAAAATACTCCAAGAACGTTTTCAACATTCGGGTGAGACAATCAGTCGACACTTTAATGCTGTCTTGGATGTTATTGTTCAATTTGCAGATGATTTTCTGCAACCAGTAGGGCCTAGTACCCCTGATGAGATAAGAGAAAATACGAGGTTTTATCCCTATTTTAAGGTATACAATTTTTATTGTTATTTCTTACTTAAATTTTTTTCTATGTAATTTTTATAAGTTTATCTATATATTGTCAACCAATTATTTATGTTCAACTGTAGGATTGTGTTGGAGTAATAGACGGAACTCACATACCCGCAATGGTTAGTGAGGACGAACAAACTCTTTATCGGAACAGAAAATGATTTATTTCTCAGAAAGTTTTAGTGGCTTACTCATTTGATTTGTAATTTTAATATATTCTTGCGGGTTGGGAAGGTTCTGCTCATGACGAGCGTATATTTGATTCAGCATTAACAAGATCTGATAAATTAAAAGTACCAGAAGGTATGATGTATATCATTATTATTTTGTATATAAATACTTCATTTTCTTTTTACTATTGTGATAATATAATTTTGAATTTGTATTTGGTATAAGAAAATATTATCTTGGAGATGCAGGATTCGCCCTCACGCCAAGTTTTATTACTCCATATTGAGGCGTTCGTTATCACTTGAAGGAGTATGGAGAAATTGCCCTAAGGAATTAGTTAATCTTCGGCATTCATCATTACAGAATGCAGTTGAACGTGTTATTGGAGTACTTAAAAGAAGATTCATGATTTTGCAAACACAATATCCTTATGAATCACAAGTAAAAATTGTGTTAGCATGTTGCATCATCCATAACCAGATACGTAGGGAGTGTATAATAATTTGTTTCTTGATGATGAACATGTTGTTACTGTTCAAGAAACCGATCCTGGGGTACCAGAAGAGAACAACGAAGGTGCCAGACTGGGGAGAAATAAAGAGCGAGATTTAGCGTCAGAACTTCATTATATAATTCCTGACGCAATGTGGAATAATTATCGACGTCGCCGCCGTAGCATCAAGTTTTTTTATATTAATTTTTATCATATTATCGTTTAAATATTTCTATTTTAAGATATTTTTATTTTTTATCGAATTCTTGTTTTGATATTTCTACTTTAAGATATGCTTTAATTTTTATCGGATTCTTGTTTTAATATTTTTATTTTTAGATATTTTTATTTTAAAAATGTCTGACGTTAATTTATATATTGCATATTTAGGGAGTTTGAAAAAAACATCACTTATATTAACCTAGTACTGGATTGGGTGTCAAAGAAACACAATTTAAATTAACCCAGGATTAGGATATAATTTTAGACAAACATCGTTAAAACTGACCATTCTCAAAGTTATCTTAAACTAAATTAAAATAACCTATCCTAGGATATGTTATCCCATTTTCCAGCTCTCAAACAGACCCTAAGAATAAATCTTGCAATCCATGGATACTGTTACTGCATGTTTGCGATCTTATTTATTCGTCCTAATGTAATTTGTAAAAAACTAGGTTTAATATAGTCATGTTGTTGTTGCTGTGTTAGTTGCTGCTATTCCGCCCTCGTCCGCCCTTCCTAGATCTTTACTCATTTGTTCTACGTTTTTGCTTCCGTGGCTATAGATCCAAATTTATGCACCCTAATAAACCGGGGTGCACATTACGGTTTTCCTTATTTGTTAATAAACAGAACCGTTTCCTACTTTTATTTTATTTTATTTTTATTTTTATTTTTTCCGGAAATTAGGAAACATTCTTTTCTAATCGGTAAGCATATTCTTTTCTAATCGCTAAAAGCAAGGACTCTCTAAGTCATAAGTTTTTCTATCTTCTCTCCAAAATTTAATTAACGTATCCACCTTCCTATTCATATGTTTGATTAAAATCAAACTCGCCATTCTGAAATATTTCTTCTATTTGTGAAAACAAGTTATAGTCTTTAACCCTAGATAAAGTTAAGAGTCAACTAATCACACAAAGAGGGATGTAAATTTCAGGCATCAATTTTTTTTCTTTATTATTCTTGCTGGATCTTTTCTCTATTACTATTCTTTTCATCACAACAACTAAAAACTCTATTGATAAAGCTCAAAATACCATATAGAGTATCTGTTAATTTCTCATTAATCAATATCTTCGATCAGGATAAAGGGACGATTATCAAATGATAAAATCTGATTTATAAAATATTACAATCAAATACTTTTAATCACGTACATCCGACGGATTTCGCATCTAGAAAAAATAGAGTTTGGAGACAGAGGAGAGAGCGAGAAGAAAGAGGAGAAGTAACGCGGATTTTGAAATGTTACGAGAATTTTCTGTTCTTTTTGTTTTTAAACTAACTGTGGACAACGTGAAAAGAAGTAAAAAAATAAAATAAATGAAAATAAAGTAAAAAGAGGAAGCGGTTTACGGGGTTTTGTCAATAAATAAGGGAAATCGTAATATACATCCCGGTTTATCAGGAGTGCATAAATTTAGATTCCGTAGCTATAGTCAACGTAATATAACAATGTTGAGCTTTTTCATGAACTACGATTTTTGGAATAAACACGGATCTCTATGTGATACCTCATAACCTTGGACAAAGTCCTCGTAGCATAGGAATGCTTGTTAATTATCATTTTGTTTTCTTTCTCGATCTATTTATTTCCATCTCTTGTCTTCCCAGATCAACAACTTAGAGAAACAAAAAACATTTATAATAGAAGATTGAAAAATGAGAAAATTGGAAAAAGGCCTACTATATTCGTATGCTCCATCGGGAAAAATATTCTACGAAAAAAAATTATGAAAAAATATCCTACCGTTAATATTTTTATCCAAATAGTCAATATCTCTTCTAATGAGATGTCGTCGATGGATAGAATTACCTAAATAACCTTGTGTACTTTAAGTATTAGAATTGTGTCATGTGGACAGATCCAGAGCATTAAATATCGATTCAATCCTACGGCTTAAAAAAATAACGATCTTAAATTACATTTTCACCTTCACTTAATATTACATGTATATCATCTAGTTTAGTTGTATTGTCGGCCTCCATCTGCTTTTTTTCTCTTCCCCTCCATTCTTTTCTCTTCATAACCAGAACCCTAATACCAGAAAAAACGAGAGGCAATCATCCAGTCTAGCAAACATAATCATCTTCATTAGCTCGATTCATTAACGTTTACTGTTAACGTTTACTGTTAAGATGTGTGATGATGATGCGAGTTAATGAAAGAAGAAGGAAGTCAGTTTGATGGTGATTTAAAGAAGAAGAAAGGAGCATTTGAAGATTGAAATTAGTAAATCGGTGTTATATACACTATAAACAAGTAAGTAAAATAAAACCCATGATAGAAATGGATATTCTGTGATGAAACTCACCTGAACAATTGAGATAAAACTGAACTTTCTTATTAACACATTAATGAAAGTTATAACGAGATTATATAGGTTGTTAGCAACCGTAATTAGGTATACAGGTGTACATTACATGTGTGATGTAGCCAGCTGAGAGAGTGTGCACGTATGACTAGTATGTGCGATGATAACATAATATTCGTTTCTGTTACATACGGTTAAGGTGCATTAATATCCCCCCTCAAGCTCATGGGAGGAGGAACGACCTTGAGCTTGCCACACATAGAAATGAACCTTGGTCTGTGTAGCCCCTTTGTAAAAACATCCGCTATTTGATCCAAACTGTGGACATAGAAGACGTCTAGATTAGGCGCATGGACCAATTTCCTTACAAAGTGGTAGTCAAGATGTACATGCTTCATTCGCGAGTGTTGCACTGGATTAGTGGCCAGATTGATAGATCTAAGTTGTCACAACCAATACGTGGAAGGCCTGTCAAAGTGAAGTGAAGATCCTGTATAAGAAAACATAGCCAGACCATCTCAGCAGCCGTGTGAGCTAAGGTCTTGTACTCTGCCTCAGTACTTGACCTGGCCACTGTTGTTTTCTTTCGAGATGACCAGGAAATCAGATTGGACCCCAAGAAAATGCAATACCCCCTGTAGACCGTCTATCATCCACACAACCAGCCCAATCAGCATCCGCATAGCCAAGTTGAGAAGTAGTGCCCTTGGTAAAGACTAGATCATGATTGAGAGTACCCTTAATGCACCACAGAATTCGTTTGGCTGCCTCCAGATGAGTGGTCCTAGGTTGTTGCATGAATTGGCAGACCAGATTGACTGCAAATGAAATATCCGGTCTGGTCCATGTCAGATATTGGAGTGCACCTACCAAGGCCATGTATGTTGTTGGGTTAGCAAGCAAGATACATGAGTCTTTGCTAAGAGATGTAGTTGTATCCAGTGGAGTTGTACAAGGCCTGGAGCCTTCCATCTGATGCTTGACTGGTAAATCCAGGGCATACTTTTCCTGACAAAGAAAAAGTTGATTAGTGGACCTTGTAATTTCAAGACCCGGAAAATAGTGTAAGGCCCCCAAGTCTTTAATTGGAAAAGTATCTTGTAACTTGGCTAGAACACTCTGGACCTGGTCAGCAGAACTCCCAGTTAAGAGAATGTCATCCACATACACTAGAGAAATTGTAGTATGTGGACCCTTGTGATGAACAAATAAAGATGTATCTGCCTTTGATTGGACAAAATAAAGCATGGATAGACTGGAGCTCAGCTTCTCATACCATGCCCTTAGTGCCTGCTTTAGACCATAAATGGCTTTGTGAAGAAGACAGACATGGTTGGGCATGGTAGCATCAATGAAGCCAGGAGCTTGAGCCATATACACCACTTCCTTAAGGTCCCCATGTAAAAATGCATTATTAACATCTAGTTGATGTATCTTCCAGTCATACTGAACTGTCAGGGACAAGACCATTCTAATGGTTTTTGGTTTAGCCACAGGACTAAAAGTATCATCAAAGTCCAAGCCTTGCTGTTGATGGAAACCCTTAGCCACCAACCTGGCTTTGTGCCTAGACACTGATCCATATGGATTATATTTTATCCTAAATACCCATTTGCAACCAACTACATTATTGATACCTGTAGAGTCTACTAAAGACCAAGTGCTAGCCTCCACCAGAGCTTGATATTCAATAGCAGAAGCTTTCCTCCAGACCTCCTCCTTGTTGGCATTGGTAATACATGTAGGTACAGTTGTAGTTTGGCTAAGAAGAGCCATAGCTATAGGGTATTTAGTGGACAGATATGAATTTGGTTTGATAATACCAGCCTTTCCTCTAGTCAACATTTTGTGGGTATTAACAACAGGAAAAATAGGTTATGTAGAATGAGGAGCAGTGTCAGATGTTGTGGCAGGAAGCATGGAGGACACGGAAGTATCAGATGGCATTGATGTAGATAACATAAAAGCATTTGATGTCACCAGCAGATTATAAGGAAAATATGTTTCATCAAATGAAACATGACTGGAGATGAAAACAGTTCCAGAACATGGGTCCAAACATCTGTACCCTTTATGTTGTAAATTATACCCAATGAAAACACATTGCCTACTCCTCTTTTGCAACTTGTTTGTGGTATAAGGCTTCAACCATGGGAAACAAGCACATCCAAACACCTTTAAAAAATCATAGTCAGGTGACTTACCAATAAGATTTGATATGGAGACAAGTAGTTTATAGATTTTGTTGGTAATCTATTTATGAAAAAATTAGCAGTTTGGATTGCATCCACCCATAGAACAGTTGGTAAGCCAGATTGAGACAGGAGAGTCCTGATAATCTCTAATAGATGCTTGTGCTTTACCTCAACCACTCCATTTTGTTTTGGAGTATGAGGATATGACAGTTGATGAGAAATACCCTTAGTGGCACAAAACTCTTTTAGAAATTTGTTTATAAATTCTCCTCCATTGTCAGTTCTTATTGTGACAGCAGGAACAGCTAGCAAGTTCTTTACTCTTGTTACAAAAGAAACAAAAACATGCTTGAATTCAGATTTTGTAGACAAAAGAAGTAGCCAACAATACTTTGTATATTCATCAACTACATTTGCATAATACATTCTACCAGATACAGAAGCAACATAACAGGGTCCCACAAATCAATGTGTAACAACTCTAGTGGTTGTGTAGCCACTGAGGTAAACAGTTGGAAAGGAAGCTTGTGTGACATACATAGCTTGCAATCAGTACATGAGAATGGTTTATTTAGTGTACTAGACAAGTGGAGCAGGGAGAATATTCTTTGCATGGTATGAAATGAAGGATGACCAAACCTTCTATGAAGAATAAGGTTGTCACTCAGTGTGGAAGCTATAGCATGAGGTGCTTGAGTAGCCTGGCCAAAAGAGATAGGATAGAGGCCATTTCTATGTGGACCTTGGAAAAGTAGTTTCCCAAAGAGCTGATCCTTCACACAGAAACCAGCAGAATCAAGTGTCAAGGAGCAGTGATTATCAGTGGTGAATTTGTGAATGGCTAACAGATTGTGAGAAGCTTTAGGCACAATTAGTATGTCATTAAGATCAAAAGAGTGAGTATTAACAATCTTACTTGAGTTACCCTTATGAGAGATTGCATACCTTCCCCATTTGCTGCTTGAATAGTGTCAGAACCATCATATATGGGTAGATTCTTGCAAAACCTTGGTGTATGAAGCAATGTGATGAGTAGCTCCACTATCTGCCAGCCATTCTTCCTCATCAAAGATGTCTGCTGCTGCTAGCATGGCATTTTAATTGGAAGGAGGTGACCTTCCCTAGTAAGTGAAATTCAATCTCTGTGCACAAGTGGTTGCAATATGACCAGGTGTATTGCAAATCTGGCATATTGGTTTATCTCCAGCATAAGTACCCTTTCTAGTGTTTGGTCTAGAAAAGATTGAAGGATTTAGAAATCTTGAACCAGCATATGATCCTCTATTATAGTTTCTGTATGAAACTCTAGAGTTAGAGAAAGTGTTTCTTGCATAACCTCTTCCAGAATTGGCTAAAAATTCCTTTGCAGGATGATCTTCCCTTTGTAGTTATTTCTTTCATGAATTACAGATTCTTCACTCTAGAGATTGTTGTGTAATTCAATGCAGGACACTGGAGGATTCATGTGGCGCATAGAGGTTGCAAATAAAATACACTCTTCATTTAGAGATTTTAGAGTAATCACTACTAACTCCTTATCAGATACAATTTCTCCAGCAGAAGCCAATCGATCAGTTAGAAATTTAATTTCATTTATTAATGAGGAGATTGATTTAGTACCTTGTGTGATTTATAGCAATTGGGTTCTTAAATGAATTGAATGCGTTGAGGATGCTCTCCCAAATCTTTCCTTAATGTTTTTCCATAACTCAGCAGAAGAGTGAGATCTTGAGAAATAGGCTATCACATAATCAGAAATTGTGGAGTGAATCCACATTGTGATTGTGGAATCTTCATATATCCAATCTGTATACAATGGATTTTCGATTCCATTTTGTTGATTTCTTGGATTGGTAAATTGTGGTGGACATGCACAAAATCCATCCAGAAATTTCTTTAACTTGAATTTCTGAATCACTGGATTCATCAAGTTTTTCCAGGTAATGTAAGTGTCCTCTTTTAGTTTGAGATGTACGAAATAGTAAGTTGATTCATGGGTTCATGAGAGAGTAGATTGGAGGTTGGATTCTTCATAGTTGCAGTAGCATGAAAGGTTTCAATCATTAAAGAAGATGAAGATCTCTGAATAATGAGATAAAAAGAGCAGAAAAAAATTGCAAAATCATAAGAAAAATTGATCAAGAACTTGACATCTGCTCTGATACCATGATAGAAATGGATGTTCTGTGATGAAACTCACCTGAACAATTGAGAGAAAAATGAACTTTCTTATTAACACATTAATGAAAGTTACAAGGATATTATATAGGTTGTTAGCAACCGTAATTAGGTACACAGGTGTACATTACATGTGTGTTGTAGCCAGCTGGAGAGAGTGTGCACGTATGACTAGTATGTGCGATGATAACAGAATATTCGTTTATGTTACATACGGTTAAGGTGCGTTAATAACCCACACCTTCTTTTTTCCCAAATTACATTCTTAATTGTGTTAATCTGATTATGAATGAAATTTTATTTCTAGGGTTCATAAATATTGAAGATTTTTCTGTCTTGTATATAAATTAGGTTTTTTTGATGAAATTAAATATTGTATTAACACGTATAGATTATTTCGAGTGATTAATTTGATGTAATTATGGTTCAATTAGGTTTACTGAAATTGAGCATTTTTTCCAAAAGAGCCTTATAGTTTTTGGTTCTCTGTGATTAATAGACTCGTATGCAGAAATGGTATAGTTCATTCTTTGTTTATTTTGATGGTCTTCTACAATTGTTTTTTCATGTTTAATTTGTTACTATCTAGGTGGAGGAAAGATTAAGGAAAAAAAGAAACAAAGTATGGCAGACCAAAACTGGTTCCGCGATACCCATGAAAGCCTTCAACGGGTAAATTCAGGCACTTGTTCTGTATTCCAATCTTTCACTCGATGCCAAATTTAGACTTTTATTTTGAAGCATTCCAATTTAGACTTGATTGGCGTGTGTGTGCACTTGTTTTATCGCTTATTATCTGTCGAGTTTTATATTGCATAGTTGGTTCTCTTAAGAATACACTAAACATTTCTTTACTGTTTCCATTGCATTAACATACTTTCACGGCTGTTGTGTGCCAGATTTGATTTTTCAAGCTCTTACATTTGGTTTGAATTCTACAATGCTCCTCTACCAAGTGAAGTTTCCTTGATTTGTGATGTAAGTGAATCCGTAGGTCTTGATATTGACTTACCTTGTAATAAAATTCAGCAATAATGCAGTTATGGTTTGTACACAGACAATTAGATCATGACTCATCGTTGGACGCCTTGGTGGATGAAATTCCATGAACATGCAGGTAGCTTTTGCTTCGGACGCTCAGTTGACCACTTTTTTGGTTATTATCTCCTGCATTAATTTTATGTGATTGTTCTTTCTTATAGTGTGCATATTACAACCAAGAATTGCCTTTTTGATACTTGCAGTTGTCTTAATCTCCCATGGATAAAAGACCAACTTAGGATGTAATTCGAGGAGCTAATGTGTCACCAACCACATTTTACAACATTGGTGACTTTGATATTCAAGACAACGTAGCACGCATTTGGTATGGCTCTTACTTTTTGATATCCTTTTCGAATCGTTTTCATCTTTATAGCTCATGCAGCATGCTTATAGGTATAGCATCTGAAGAATCATTAAGTTTCCCTGAAATTGAGTATTTTATTACTATTGTACTGATTTATACCGCAGGATGGATATCAGTACTGATAGATACATATTTGTGTCTAAATTGTATTCGATTATCTATTTTGATAGTGTTCGATTTTGTACTATTTATGGGTT
>JAJJMC010031495.1:2892627-2907167 GCA_023531435.1 Papaver californicum
ACTATTCTCTTCAGCAACGCAAGAAACATTTTCTGTAACGCTTATAAGCGTATCAAATCATCTGTGTTACTTTTATATCATCATTGTGAACACTTTTTGAGCTATGAAAAACTATTTATAGAGTGTTTCCAACATGATGAGCTAATCACCATCACTCGGGCGATGGAGGAAACTATATTTCCAATAATAAAGTGGTAATTCTTATTTTATTTATTTTTTGTAATTCTTTTACTATTATTTGCTTTGAATTAAAATTGGAAAAAATAGTTTTTATCAAATATTTGTGTTTTCTTTTGATGAGTCATGCTGGGGTTAGAGCTTTTGATGTCTTATTGCTTTCGATTTACAACTATTATTTTGAAAACCTAACTTTCGCAATATTTTGGATAAACTGAATATACGAGTTGCAAGATTTTTATCACTTGAAAAATTGGCTAATGTTGGAATCCTTAGTCTCAGTCCTTCCCATAATTTGAAATCAATTTTACTTTAATCTGTTTTATTTTTAGTTATTAAAAATTAGGTTTAAAAATCGAATCTTTACAAGTCTGAGTATCGAACATTTTACCACTATGTTAAAACCACATCAATTTGTGGCGCCGCCGACGCGGACTTGTCTTTAGGCTTAGAGTTTTAGATTTATTTTTAGGTTTTTGTTTTTAGGTTTTTGTTTTTAGTATTATTTTTACTTTGTTCTATTTTACGTTTCTTTAGGTATTTTTCTTTTTCCTACAGGTTTTGGATTTTGGATTAAAAGGAAATTGAGCCAAATACTTTCGTGATTAAAGACTTGGAGTTAAAGTTAAAGCTTAAAGAACGGAAAAAAAGACGAAGAATTTTATTTTTAAATAGATTTTATTTGTTTAGAAAATTGTATTAAGAATTTTTTTGTTATTTTTGTAATTTTTCTTTTATTTTTGGACACTTTTTGGACTTTATTTTGAGACTTTGGACATTATTATTATTTTTAAACCCTACGAAAGGGTAATTTAAAAATAAACTGCAACAGGGAAGGACGACAATTACAATATTGTCTCGGCCCCTCGGGTTCGTACATTGACACAGGAGTTGGTGGCCCGCGTCGACTACAACTGATTCATCCCCCGTCTGGTACGGGAGGTAAGACTTTATCAACCCACGAATCCCCTGCAAGTGAGTTTACTGTATTCCATCGTATGCATATATGCTGAGTACCTGAATACGGATTTAATTTTCTAGTAAAGGGCAAGAATTGGCCATACAAGATAAGGACTCGGATTTCATCACCGTTTCTTTCTTGCCCGCTTTAGGAACACGTTACCAAACGGGAACCTAAACCTTAAAATTTTGACTAGAAAGAGACCGATAGGGTAACAAGCTTATAGGAAACTCGTTCAAAAGGACTGTATTGGTTACTTTGTTAGCCTAACTCAAAATTAAAGAAGATTATTTTAAGTTGATTAGAGTCGCCTTGTAACCCAAGGAAAAGTTGCCAAAAAGACAGGGTTATCAAAGCTCCTTAGAGCTTATCCCGTTTCTCTTCGACTTAATCTAATTCAGATCGTTCTAAGAGGTTTGCTAAAACTGTAACTAGTTGCCTTTCGAAAGAATAGAAGCTGGTCTAGAAACAATCTAAGTGGAGCCATCATGCTTTTTGTTTGCTAGATTCAATAGATTTGATTTGGTTGAGTCAGCCTTGCTTGTGATTGTTTAGAATTCCCTTCCAATCAGGATTTAGTTTTTTTAGTTTTTTTTTGTGTATGCCAAGACCGCTCGAAGTCATCACTGAGCGAGCTTGGAAAAGAGACACTCTAGGTCGTTTGATTAGTGACGAAGTTACGTCTAGTCCTTTGATAGCGCCATCAATGGCAACTTTAAAAGCTTTGTTGAACCCGACTAGGACTTCTCGTCCATCATGTATCAAATTAGCTGAAACTGAAGCAAAATATGAATTGAAAATGGGACCATACAGATGCTCCCAATCTTCTTAGGGAAAGAAAATGAAAACCCCTATTTCCATGTTAGGGATTTTGAGGAAATATGTAGTACCATCAGGATTAAGGACCTAAATGATGAATCATTGAAACTTAGACTGTTTCCTTTTTCACTAAGAGACAAAGCCAATCTTGGCTATATAGTTTGACTTCTGAGTCAATTGAAACCTATGAACAACTTACATCTTCCTTTTTCCATAAGTTTTTCCCTAGGCACAAAACATCATCTATTAGGCAGCAGATTTGCACATTTACTCAACAAGAGGGAGAATTTTTATATAGGTATTTGGAAAGGTTCAATGACTTATTATCACAATGTCCTCATCATGGTTTAGAAAAAATAAGGCTAGTTCAGATCCTCTACGAGGGTTTAGATTATTCGACAACAACCATGGTTGAGTCTTATCCACAGGTGGGTTTGAAAATCAAACTGTCGATGGTGCGATGATATTTTTGAATGAAATCGCCGAAAAAACCCAGCAGTGGGAAAACAGTAGGGATCTCCAGAAAAAAAATTACTAAATAGAGGAAATGTCAACAGGGTAGAAGGATCTTTTGAACCAGATGCTAAAATAGCAGCTATATCGAAAAGGTTAGAAGCTTTAGTTATAAATCAATCTAGTTGTGGAATTGAGCCCAAATCATTTTGGGAAGGACAGGTTGTTGAAGAGCAAGTCCATGCTCTTTATAATAACACTAGGTTCGATAATCATCAAAAGTTTGACCCTTATTCAGAAACCTATAACCCTGGTTGGAGAAACCATCCTAACCTTTCTTGGTCTAAGGGCTAGAGTCAAGGTCAGTCTAGTAATTCTAAGGTTCCCCCAGATTTTGGTTATATTAAGAATCCTTCTGTACCAACACAAGTTTAGAATCCGATAGATAAGACGATCATGAGTTTAGCAGAGTCTGTCGCCTATTGACTCAGCACTTTATAGAGTTTCAGTAATCGGTTAAACAAGATTTAGAAGACAATAAAAAGATGATCCAGGCTAACTCTCAGGCTATTAATGATTTACGAACCCAGGTTGGTCAAATGCTGAGTCTTTGAGAGAAAGAGAAAAAGGTAGGTTTCCTAGTCAGACCCAACCCAATCCTAGAGGAATTCATGAAGTATCTTCTGGTGAGAAATCATCAAATCATGTGAACGCAATTAGAACCCTTAGGAACGGTAAAGTGGTAGACAACAAGGCAGCCATACCTGATAGTGAACATACTGTAGTTCACCATTCTGATCCAGTAGCTTTTGAGACTGATGAAGTCTCTAAAGAGCCTGATGTAGTTCCTCATAAACCAGATTTTGTTCCTAGAGCCCCCTTCCCGCAACTGTTAGCACCAACAAATAAGGAATCGAACTTTAACGACATATTAAAGGTTTTTAAGCAAGTTACGATAAACCTTCCATTATTAGATGCAATTAGGCAGATTCCTGCTTATGCCAAGTTCCTTAAGGATATATGTACGCGAAAGCGAAAGCTTAGTGTACCAAAGAAAGCCTTTTTAGCTAGTCATGTGAGTTCAATAATCCAGAACAATACAACTCCTAAGTACAAAGACCCAGGTTTCCCAACCATTTCTTGCACAATAGGTAACTACCCTGTTGAGAAAGCATTACTTGACTTAGGAGCCAGTGTGAACTTACTTCCGTACCATGTGTACCTCCAGCTAGGACTTGGTGATTTGAAACCTACTCAGATAACACTGCAATTAGCTGATAGGTCTGTGAAAATTCCTCATGGTGTCATAGAGGATGTTCTTATTGAGGTCGATAAGTTTATTTATCCATTAGATTTTGTTGTCCTTGATACCCAACCTGTCCCTGACCCAGAGAATCAGATACCTGTGATATTAGGTCACCCATTTTTAGCTACATCTAATACGATCATTAACTGTCGAAATGGTATTATGAGCTTATCTTTTGGTAATATGACTATTGAGATGAATATTTTCAATATTAGTACCCAACCACCTGAACTAGATGACACGTGCATTGAAGAGGTAAACATGATAGGAATATTAGTTCAGGAGTCATTACCAAACACTTTGTTAGAAGATCCATTAGAGAAATGCCTAGCCCACTTTAGATTTGACGATTGATGATGATAGTGTTATTAATGAGGTAAATACTTTGTTAGAATCTGCACCTTTGATAGACACTTATAATATATGGAAAACTGAGTCTGAACTTCTACCAGTTTATAAGTCCATCTTATTTCCTTCTATAGAGGAAGCTGAGTGTAGTTCTGACCTTAAGGACTATAGAATCCAACCAATAGTTTTTAGTCCATCTGAGAGTAATGTCCACCCTAAGTTTGGGGGTACCGATGATTCTTGTGATTGTCCATTATCCCTACTTAAATTCCATAACTTGGGACTTGACATTTGCACCTGTACCATATTAAAAGATCATCTTCAAACCAGATTCCCTGAGCCTGTTGATGTCCAGAAAGAAGCTCAGTTGTTAGAAACCCATCCTCTGGTCGATGTGGTTTACCTAGGCGATAATACCAAGATTGACTTTGTTTTCCCACCAAAATATTTTCTTCCATATGTGGGAACATTAGAATTTCAAATGTGTCAGGTATTAAGTTTTGAGACTAAGCCTAATTACTTTAGGGAATTAGAATCGACATATTTTCTTAAGAATGACCACCTTCATAGTAATCAATTGTGTGAGTCAAATATGATTGACTTTGAGGATCCACAATTATTCAGGTTATTATTATGTGCTTCTAAGTTCTTAGTTGACTTATTCCAGACTCTACAACCTGATTATTTTGATCCTTCCTACGAGGAAATCCAGCCCATGAAAATATTTTATCTAGACCCTTTTATAGAACATGAACCTGAACCACAGCTAGAAGTAGTTGTATTAAAATAGAAAATTAAATAAGGGTGTGCTCGGTTTGTTCATTTTCTTGGCCTGTTGCAGTTTCCTCTTATTTGTGATAGCACTATTTGATTCAGATGACCTACAGTTGTTCCGACTATTTCTATATGATTTTATGAGGTGACTAATTCTTTCTTAGTCTGGCTGAATACTTTAAACTTAGCACTTCTTGGGAGGTAACCCATGCTCATGTGACACGGTAATATCTTTGCTTAACTCCTTTTTTTGAAGTGGTAACAGTTTCTCCTTGTTCATATTTTAATTATTCATCTATAGAAACATTGAGTACAATGTCGGATATAATTTTGGGGGTAAGAGAGGAACTTTTGCAATAATAAAACTCCAAATTCTATAAACTTATGAACAACTCAGGATGACACTAACCATTCTAGGTAGATGGAAACTTAGCTCTTTTCCCAGTTAAATGGTCTATTCATAAAAGGACAGAGTTCAGGTGTTATAAATAACATGATAGTTATCACCATATCTCGGAGTCTATCTCGACCATATCACCTTTTGTTTTAATTTTTGCAATTTTTGTGTTTCTCTAAGTGATTTGGTGGGGCACTAGTATCGAATTGTTATCACCGCCAGGATGAAATTGAGTGTTTGAGATCAAGCCCCAATTTTATTTTGAAAAAAAAAATAAAAAAATCGAGTATTAACACTTTGATAGCAATATGTGTGTGGTCTCCCTGTCTCTGTCGCCTAAGCAGGCATGGAACGCAGGATCCATGGGAACTATCATGTATGATGCTGATAAGGACCATGCCGCTTGGATTCAATTTGATCCAATCATGTTGTCAATACATTTATAATTGTTTATTTTCAATAAATCGATCGTTGGGACCCTTGTACATACCAGTTGAATCAATATTAGTATAATGATTAAGACCATGTATCTCAATCCATTAGGATTCATCCTGGTACTAACCTTCAGACAGATATGAGAAACACCGTTTGATGTGGTTTAGAAAGTGGTAAATAAAGAGTTCGTTTCTCGAACTTGTGAAGGTAACGATTTTAGAAAATATTATACTTAACCTAAACTAATAAAAATCAGAAAAATAAACTAGAGATGATTTTTAGAAAATATGGGGAAAACCAGGAATCAGGAATCAGTTATTTCTAACAATTTATGTGATTAATCGGGTAATTCTTTTAAATAAATTAAGCTCAAATATTGCCAATAATATGTTTCCTAAAAGAATAATTGTAAATCCTAAGCATGGGACATCAATAGTAATTAACTAAGCATGACCCATCAAAAGAGAACACAACTGTTTAATAAAAACCATTTTTTTCTAATTTAAATCCATGCAAATAATAATAAAAGAATTATAAATAATTAATTAAAAAATAATTAATTAAAAAATAATTAAATCACATAAAATTGAGAAAAGTACCTTATCCATCATCACAGTAAATAAACTTAGCCCATGGTGAAGAAAACTTGCTCAAAAGATCTTCTCATTGCTCAAAAAGTTGCTTACAAGGTGAAATAATAGTGCAACAGCTGAACAGATACGTTTATAAATGTTGCAAGAGAGGGTTCAGCTGTAACAGAAAGTATTCTAAGCAACAAAGGTCTGAAATCTAAGGCAACAGAGCAGTTTGAATCAGCAACAGATATATATGTTGCTTAGTCTTCTTCTTCGGCAGCGATGGGATGAAGAACACGCCGGCCGGTGCAGCAGCAGTGACCGGCGATCACCGGAAATGACCGGAAATTGACGGAATCGATCTCTAGGATTTTTCTCCCCTTTTTCTTGGCTTCTCTTGGTTTATATAGGTTGTAGAAACCCTAGGGAGAGTTCTAAACCTAATAGAATTCTCCAAAACACTCTAGAATCTTCCCAAATCCGAATCAAAGAGTGATTCCTTTTTCCGGCCAAAATCACATTCCCGAGCAGATTTCTCGGCATTCTTTGCTATCTATTCACGTGTTATGACTTGTATGAGATATCTTCTAGCGTGTGGGACGATTTGGAGCCGAAAACAACTCGAAAATTGATTGAACATCGTACACAGCAGCTTCTCCGACGATCCCGATGAGTCAGCCCGATCCAGCCGAGTTGACCCGCTGAGTTGGCCCATCCAGCTCAGCCCGATCCAAGGGTGCCCCAATCCAAAGTGTGGGTGCCTTGATCCATTTTCCCGGGTGCCTTTAACACTTTTTGAGCCAATTTTTCCACAAATCTTTATTCTTCTAATGTACCTACAAAAGCATAAAAACACGTAATATTTGCAAAATCGAATACTAACTTAATAGAAACTAAGGTGCAAACTAGACACTAAAATGTGTCTATCACCGTTCACCTTAGTCAACATGTGCAAACTTCATTTTGTCTACATCCATCTTCTAAATCTTTTCTTGTGATTGAACTTCGATAGATTCTGTATCGTGGTTGAACGACTATCTGAGTAGAGCTTTGTTTTCTTATATATGAATTTTAGTATGCTTGAGTAACTCGTGTACAACAATTGGACTCATATAGGGTAATGATTCCGAGAGCCGAAGAATTTAGTATGCCAACTAAATAGCTTGCTTAGTGTTTATCCTCAATCGTTCACGAGTAGCTAAAATTTGGAGTAAAGGTTTTGTGGGTATACCTCTTGTAAACCATCACGAGATAAAACTCGTCCACTAGGGACACCTAGGGGTTCAAAGGCTTATTACATATGCTAAATGTAGTCGCGATCCCTGCGAAAGTGAGTTAGGATTTTATTTTATTAGATTTGCTCGAGGACTAGCAAATAGTAAGTTTGGGGTATTTGATACACATTTTTGTGTCTAAATTGTGCTCGATTATCTATTTTGAGAGTGTTTGATTTTGTACTATTTATGGGTTTTTATGTCTTTGTAGGTATTTTTGAGAAATAAATATTTGTGGAAAAATCGGCTCAAAAAGTTGTTAAAGGCACCCGGAAAAATTACTAAAGGCACCCCAAAAAATTGATAAAGGCACCCACCAGTTGGATTGGGGCCCCCTTCATTCAAATTCAAATTTAGGAAAATGGCGGGAAGAAAAGCTTTACGTAAAGAGAACTCCTGGATTAGTTGGCAACTGAGATTTATGGGATCAAAACTTGTTTTTGATATCCCAAATTGAAGAAACACCCAAGATATGATCAACACACGTTAACTAAAGTGTTGCATGCCGGAAAATATGGCTGGAAGGTTCAAAATATGGCCGGAAAAGGAGTTACTCTCGGATTCAGATTATCAACAATTTGGAGTTTGATTTGGACTCTTGTTTGAGTCCTTATCGGTTAAGAAAGGTTCCTAGGGTTAGCTAATCCTATAAATAACAAAGAATATCGAAGAAAAATCAAGCCAGAGCAGCCGGAAAAATTCCAAGAAAAATAAAAAAATCTGCTGGTGAAGAACACATTAAGAACATAGGGCTCCAGAGAAGAGTCGCAATTTCTGTTGCATATTCCTTTAAAATTCTGAGTTGTCAACAACCGTACTTTATTGTTTCTCTTTACTTTTCTCTTCAGCAACGCCGGAAACATTTTCTGTAACGATTATAAGCGTATCAAATCGTTTGTATTAATTTTATATCATCATTGTAAACACTTTTTGAGCTATGAAAAACTATTTTGAGAGTTGTTCCAACATGATGAGCTAATCACCATCACTGGGGCGACGGAGGAAGCTATTTTTCAAATAATAAAGTGGTAATTCTTATTTTATTTATTTTTTGCAATTCTTTTTCTATTATTTGCTTTGAATTAAAATTGGAAAAAATGGTTTTTATCAATTATTTGTGTTTTCTTTTGATGAGTCATGCTGGGCTTAGAGCTTTTGATGTCTCATGCTTTCGATTTACAACTATTATTTTGAAAACCTAACTTTGGCAATATTTTGGATAAACTGAATATACGAGTTGCAAGATTTTTATCACTTGAAAAATTGTCTAATGGTGGAATCCTTAGTCTCAGTCCTTCCCATAATTTGAAATCAATTTTACTTTAATCTGTTTTATTTTTAGTTATTAAAAATTAGGTTTAAAAATCGAATCTTTACAAGTCTGAGTATCGAACCTTTTACCACTATTTAAAAATTACATCAAGTACCAAAGAACCATTGCTTCTAGATGTCTTGATAAATGCCTTATCCCAGATAAGCTCAGAGTATGATTCATAACTATTAGTTATAATATGCAAGAGCATCCTATGTCTTTAACCTTTGTCCTTGACGGGTTGAACTCATCAAACAATTGTTTTTACATACAAGAGGTGAAGCCTGGTATTTACATGACATACAAAGAAGATTAGGAAGAAGGAGAAGAGCAAGGATAGTTCAACTGCGACTACAGATGCTTCTTCAAAGAAATCTGCACTATTTGCATCTTCACAAAAAACCGCACCATGATAGAAATCTTCATCTTCAGCCAAATTGTGACTGTGGCTTTTTTTTTGTGACCAAATTGTAATCATCACAAGTACTAATGATGAATTTATATAATAAATTCTTTTCATTTCAATAAATTAACTTTTGTATTGTTTTTATTTTAGCTTAAATACAATTTTTCCATTAAATATGTAAATTCATGGGTATAAAATCTTCATTTTTAGTCGTCCATATCTAAAAGTAACACATGGCCATATCTTGTGACAGGACACAGAAGTAATTCAGAGAAAAAATACGACATATTAGGTTATTATAGAAATTTTCATCTTCAGCCGTCCATTATCAGACATTGACACGTGGTAAAATCTCGTAGATAGGATAATGAGATAATTTAGACAAAAGATAAGGCTGATTAGGTCATGGTAGAAATCTTCATCTTCATCCCTTCATTATGTGATGTTGACACGTGGTGAAATTTCATGGATAGGCAGATATGTCTTTTTTCGCACATGTAACATCACACATGTGGTAGGATTGACCACTTAACTAGGTTTGGATGAAAATATTAACGGTGGAGCATTTTTCCATAAAAAAAAAATTACGGAGTATTTTCCCGACGGAGTCTTAATTTTCCCTTGAAAAATTGCTTAAAAAAATAAAAATAAAAGTCAAATCAAATCTAACATCAGCTGTTGCGCACATTTTCAACTCATAGAAAGACACTCAGGTTTACCCTCATAATAAATCTAGACTGAATCATGGTTTCCATTTCCAACCCTGGATTAATCAATCAATCCACAAAAAAACCCACTATTAATTTCCTCAGAAAGACACACCCAGTTTCTCAAATTTCTACATTACAAACATCTCCTGTACAAACTCCACTTCCAGAACAGAAACTAGTTATTGTTGGGGGAACCACACTATCAGGTCATGTAAGCATTGGTGGTTCAAAAAACTCAGCATTAGCAATTCTTGCCGGAACTTTATGTTGTTCTGGTACTTCAAAGCTTCATAAAATCCCTAACTTATCTGACATTACAACAATGGTGTCAGTTTTACGTTCTTTAGGTGCTGGGATTGAAGTTCTAAGCAATGGGGAAGTAATCGTTGATACAGATGGAGTTTCTTGTTTAGAACCTTGTTTTGATTTAGTTAGTAAGATTCGAGGTGGGTTTTTTGTTTTGGGTCCTGTTCTTGCCAGGTTTGGAGAAGCAGAAGTTGCACTTCCTGGTGGTTGTGATATTGGTGCTCGACCTATTGATTTGTATATTCAAGGGCTTCGATCTCTTGGTGCTGTTGTTGAGTTGAAGTAAGTTTATATCTCAAACTTATATGAGGTTTTTTTCAATTTAAATTTTCCTTTTTTCTGATATTGGTTGAAGATTTATGTGAAATGCAGATTGTTGTTTGGGTTAATATGTAATTTGTTAATGAGAATCAATTGAAGTATAATAGAGTTTTCTTAGAGCAACTCCAACGGTACGAGTATACCAAAGAGCATAACCCAAATTTGTTTGCTCTTTGGCCCACCCGTAACACAGCGATTTTCGACCAAAATATACTCATACGCTTTTATAACCAGACGCTTGTTATTGGGCGTAATTGTAGGTGAACGTTAGATGGAACGGACATCTTGCTGGTGTAGCGCATAGGTGTTGGGCGTAGAGTTAGGTAACGTTTCAATTAAGACGCTACACTAAGAAACGCCTGGAACCCGACGCACTTTTATAGGAACGTTGCAGACTCATAGGCTGTCTTAACCAAACGGATGTTTAAGCGTCAACACAAAGTAGCGTCTCTTATCAAGCGTAGTCATATGGGAACGTATGGAAACTGAGCGTTGTCTTGTGTAAACGTTTACTGATACACTTCGTCCCTGAAAGACGCCTCGATGAAAAACGCTGCCCTATGATAGCGTCAATACATGAAACGTTCACCCATGAGAGCGTGATTGAACTCCAACGTCTTCCAAGAGGAGCGTTTGTTAAGTGGACATCCACCTAGGAGAGCGTGAAGCAATACGTCCACCCAAGAGAGCGTGCGTTGTGTTATACGTCCACCCAGAAGAGCGTGTTATTAGGGTTTCGCTACTTCTATATGTTTTCCCATTTCTTCTGTAAACATAGAAGAGACGCAGAGCAGAGGGAGCGGCGAGAATCAGGCACCACCCTAACTTCACGTCTTTTGTTTCCCTCCACTTCAATCTTGTAAAACTCCTTTCAAAATTTATTGGGTAGCATTTCACGGTTGGTTTCTAACCAAAAAAACAAGGTAACAAACTCAACGATTTTATTTCACGGTTGATATCTAACCAATTGATTTTAATTGATTTTAGGTTTATATTATGATTTGTTTGTATGTAATGATAATTAAATTTAATTATATATGTTTGAAGTTCATTATAATTATAGGGATTTAATAAGAAATTGTAATTTTAGGATTTGGATAAATCTAGGGTTTGGATGTTGTGTTAACCCAACGCATAGGCATTAAGTATGTGGTGGGGTAGATGCCAGGAATTTACTTCTGTAACCCCTAAAACTAAGAAAGGGAGGAACATCTCTAGCATGTATTAACTGTAGCTGTAGCCTTGAAATCTCCAGGATTGCCAATAGGATTAACATGTTACTCCAGGAATCTTTCAAATTATATGGTTTTTCTTTGAAAACCCCAAGCAGATTAGCTTATTTTCATAGTGCTTTCTATATGTTTACTAATCCGGAGTGACCATTAACTCATCGCCAAAGAGTCAACTATTAACCCATTTGTGCAATTAACATTTACAGGCATGGAAAAGTTTTTACACATGCTGCAAATGGAAGACGGTTAATGTTAGGATCGATGATATAAAGAAAACAAAACAAAAACAAAAACACACACGATTTATTTGATTCACCCAAATTAGGCTACGTCCAAGGAGAGGCTGCAGTTTTCACTATAATCTCAAAAACAGAGTTCCAGAGGAATACAACGATGATTATAATCCTGATACAAATCTTAGATAGGGTAACTCGATATATATAGGGACTACTCAAAAAAATTGGGTCGGGGCCTGTCGGCCTGTCCCTCTGTTTCATAAACAAACCTTTCAAAAAGTCTCATTTAATTTCCCAACGGGTTGTCAGTCGGATCGGATCAAATGTAAAACCGGGTCGTGCATTACCAGGCTCCACACAAACATAACAGTTAGTTGGAGGAAAATTCCTACTTGATTATCCTTTTGTTGGTGCAACTGAAACTGTCATGGTGGCTAATGGAAAGACTATACTGTCAAATGTTGCCAAAGTATGCTCTGATGGAAAACAGCTAAGAGCTAACTAACTATTGTTTTGGTTGTGAGATTTTGGAATAGTTGTACCGAGTAAGCTAATCATTTTTGTCGTAGGAGCCTGAGGTGGTTGATCTTGCTGAATTCTTAAATGCTAGTGGAGCTAGTGTTGAAGGTGCAGGGAGTAGCACACTTGTTATCAATGGTAAAAAAAAGGTTACATGGTCCTGAGCATACCGTTATACCTGACCGTATCGAAGCTGGTACATATATGATTGCTGCAGCTATTACTCGTTCATGTTTCTCAATGTCACCAGTCGTTCCTGTTCATGTATCATCTCTAGTGGAAAAGCTGTCAGCTGCTGGTTGCAGAATTAGGCAAAGCAAATCTAACGGCATTGAGGCATGTACATGTCATGTTTAGCATGCCTTTTCTGTTTGCCTATTTTCTTTAAAAATTGCTTGATTTTCTGATGGATACCGCACTCACACAATTCATGGATTTAGAGGCATATGTGGAGATTTGTGTTTGCCTTTAGGGTTTGTGTTTTCCTTTAATAGAGGGACAGTATATTTGGGCACATTACTTATCAGTTCCGAAGTGGTTTCTTCATTCTTCTTCTAAATTGTCTTTTCGTGTTGGTTCTAAATCATCATCTTGCCAGATTTCAGCAGTGCCTTCAAGGAGCAGTTTACGAGGTTTTGATGTTAGAACTGGACCTTTTCCTCGGTTTCCTACAGACCTGCAACCTCAATTAATGGCACTGACTACAACATGTACTGGCACAAGTTCTGTGGAAGAGTCTGTTTTTGAAGGGCGTATGCGTCATGGTAAATTTCATTCATTATGTTCTGTCAAAGCATATTTGGCAAATAATTTTGGATACACATTTCATACTTATCAGGTTTGCTTTTGTTTGTTTCTCTCGACGACTTTTCACTTTCTTCAATTGCTATCTCTTCTGTAATTCTAGTAAGAGAGTTGGAGAAATTTGGAGCAAGAATTCAAGTTTGTGGGAGCACTGCACTGATTTATGGGAAAGAGCGTGGAAGGCATGCAATATTTGCGTACTCTTTATTTTTATTTTGAATAGTCTGCAGGAGTGAGAATGATGACGAGTTTCGAACTGAGTTCGGGTTATCACAACCCAACGAATGTAACACTCTCCTAAAGAGACCGCTACCATCACTAACTCTTTCTTATAACAACATATAATGCTAACACTTGGAAGTAATATACTGGGTCGTACATTGACATCAAATAGCATCGCTTAATACCACAGAGTTCACACATTAAATTTCTCTCCTACTTGTAGATGTTGAAGTCTTTGGAGCAGTCTCTTCTGAAACTATGTTTTTTATGCAAACAGTTATCCTACTAAACAATATCAAGAAATTTTGCTTGAAGATCAAAAACTTTTGCATATTAAAAAAGTACTTGCTTCTTAGATATAATGTAAACAAGCACATGTATCTCGGGTAAATACGATAGAAAAAGAGAGAGTCTTGTGAAAAATTTATACAGAAATGTCTTATGAAAGTTTCTCTCTGTATTCTGTTTATCTTCCAGCACCTTATATGGTTCTAGAGTGACTGCAACGGACTTCTGATGTGGGGCTTCACTTGTTTTGGCGGGGATAGCTGCAGAAGGGATAACAGAAGTTGAGGGAGTAAGCCATATCGATAGAGGTTATGAAGATCTAGAGATGAAACTTAATGGCCTAGGAGCTCGAATCAGTAGGCAGAAAGTTTCAGTTCCTTCAGGCAGTTGGTTAACAGTTTATGTTGGAAAATTCCTTAGACCCTGTCAAGTTTGTTGATGAATAATCGGTCAATTGACCAAGTTTTTAGTTAGATTTGTTAAGCCTTATTCATAGCGGTAGTAGCTACTTTCTAGATTTATTAGTTTCAACTTCTGCTATAAATAAGATATGCATTGTATCAGAATATATGAAAAACTATATTGAGTTTCCTTTCATATAACTTCAAATTGGTATCATGATGTGATTTGGGATTACCCAATAAAATAACCGCAATCGCACGGCG
>JAJJMC010031495.1:2917167-2989412 GCA_023531435.1 Papaver californicum
CCTGTCAAGTTTGTTGATGAATAATCGGTCAATTGACCAAGTTTTTAATTAGATTTGTTAAGCCTTATTCATAGCAGTAGTAGATACTTTCTAGATTTATTAGTTAAACTTCTGTTATAAATAAAATATGCATTGTATCAGAATATATGAAAAACTATATTGAGTTTCCTTTCATATAACTTCAGTTTATTTTGCAGTTGAAACATATACAGTCGAAAGACTGTCTTCATGCTGTAAGTAGATGTATTCTATTCTGCAAATTGTGCTGTTCATTGATCAGATTACATTGTTCGTTCACAGCCACCAACGACATAAAGCTTGTTAACTTCTTTTTGCTAGAGCATGGGAGAACAAGGGGTGGGTAATCTTTGTATTAGTTTGTAATTTTTAGCTCAATGTTCAACTTCTTTTTTGCTATTCATGTAACTTAAAATTTTGTGCCGTGAAGAAAATAGAAGGGAAAAGAAACAAGATCAGACTCTGTATGATTCAGAATATTGTAATCTGTGCACTTTTTGGTGATTGCCTTTGCTAACAGAAAGAAAATGTGAATGCAAACCCCTTTAGTCCTATGAACTTTAGTGTTGCTCTTAAACACAGATGCAAATATTTGTTTTCTCATCCCTACAAAATACAAAATCCTCAGTTCACATTTGGGAATGAAAATGTTTACACTCGTCACTAACAGCATAACCTGAATCCTAAGAAAGTACAGTACAGATGAATTACATGTGTGATATGTACTATATATGTGTTCAAAAGAGAAAAGGTTTCGAGTATCAACCATGGATACAATTTCATTTTCTACCTTGATATATCAATTTTAGAACTTATTTTAAAATGGATTGAAGATTACAAGGAAAAGTCCTGCCTAGAAATCTAACCAAATGTTCAGTTTTTGGACTCTGGAACCGTAGCTTCTGGAGGTAGATCCATGTCACGGAGAGTATTGACACAACCGTCTATTGGTCTTTTTTTTCAAGAATCCTAAAGAATTCACATATCGAGAATCGTCTGCTATACCATTGTCGGAAGTAATCTGAACTCGGGCACTTGCACCTCCTTTAAGAATTTCTGAGCAGTCGGGTAGCGGGCTTTTTACCAGGAACACCTCACAGATTTCTTCCGCGTGATCTCCTTGGACCGGAAGTCGGTAGACACCAGTTGAATTGGTTACTCCTTCCATAGAATATGTAAGGTGACCTCCTTCAATATCATGACATTCTAGTTTAACCTTTGCACCTACATTAACCAATAATATAAATAAACCAATGAATACAAAACAATCAACTGAACAGATCATTTTCAAAAAAAATAATTACTGGGCAGATCATTACTTAAGAAATGAATATATAATGGATGGACAACGGATTACATCGTATGCAATGCTAAAGCCACAGTAAAAGAACAAAAGGAGAGATGTCATTAGTTTACCATCAATATAATCAGTTAGTTTGGTCTCAAATGCGGCACGACAGGTATCACAATAAACTTTGCCTTGAACAAACAAGTATTTGTCGGCACAGGAATATTTAACTAAGTGTGAGGAGGAAAAGAAAAACAAGAATGCAATGGCAAGGATGGATAAAGATCGAAAAAGTTCTGCCATTTTTCGTTTTTGATTATATTTAAGGAAGAAAAATCAAGGAGTTGAAACGATAATTGTTATGCTTTTATTTTTTTTGATACTTTAATCGTAGAGGAGACTCTCTAATTTATAATAAGAGTAGTCTTTTACATTAGGTAGGAGATCTTAAAATAAATCTTAAGGATAAAGGGAAATCCTAAACATAAAAGAAAATCTACTCAAATCCTAAAAGAATATATTTTTGACAAATCCTAAAGATTAATAGTTGGCAGGTGTATCAGGACTCTGACTACAGCCAGAACCGGTCTTCTGGCTGTATGGTTCAACACTTCCCCTCAAGTTGAAGGGTAGCTGGCGAACATTCAACTTGCTTCTCATGCTTCATTCTTCAATCTTGAAATTTCCTTCAACCGTTGTATAAGAAAATTGGTGTTTCTCTTCAAATCCATAGTGTGAAATAGTCAAAACACCTTTTCAAATGGTTGTGTGAGATAGTCAAAATACCTCTTCAAATGGTTGTGTGAGATAGTCAAAATACCTCTTCAAATGGTAGTATTGATCTGTGTTGGTTAACAGACATAATTGGTATTGATCTGTGTTGGTTAACAGATTCAGAATTGATATTGATCTGTGTTGGTTAACAGACATAATTGGTATTGATTTGTGTTGGTTAACAGATTCAGAATTGGTATTGATTTTGGTATTAATTTGTTTTGGTATCATTATTCAAAGGTGTTCACAACTGGTTGAAAGTAGGTGCTCTATTCTTATAAGAAGACCACATGTATTCCACACCGTCATATTCTAATCTAGATAGGTTCGTTAAGTTGTTTTACGGTAATGAACTGGTGGGCTAGTGGGCTGGACTGTTGTTGTTGGTGTAACTGCCTGGAACGTGTGGCCTGGTGGTAGTCGTATGCAAAAACTGGTTATGATGGTATGATGCAGGTAGGTGGTTTGATGCAAACTGATGGTGAACGGAGTGCTGATGGAGTGGACAGGACCTGATGGAGGTAGTGAAAAGGATGGAAGGTTGGAGAGGAGGTATTGAGGGGATCGGAGTTGGGTTTTTTTTTCATTTTTGATGTTCAGGGGAGTTGATTGAGTTGTTTAATCTTGGGTGGTCTGTTGAAGAGAAGAACTCGAACTGAGTTTGTTGATGGAGGTGGCTGTAATGAGCTTGATTGATTGATGGGTCTGTGGTTGATGGAATATGGTCTGTTGCTTGGTCTTTGAAGCACCCGTGATCATGGAAGAGTGGTTGATGTCACGGATAGGTTTGTGATGAAGCCAGGGCAGAGTGGTCAACGACTCAGTTTAATGATCGGCAGTGATTGGAGTTGATGGTGAATCGATGGAGGCAGTGAAGATATTCGACTGAGATAGGGATTGATTCAGGCTTTTTTGATAAGAAGAGAAAGGACGGATTAATAGGGACCAACCAAAAGAGAGAATATATCCTCTTTGAGATATCAAATACGAAGTATGGAATGAGTTTAATAAAAACTTAGAAAGAAATATTTGTCTCGATGGTCTGAGAAGAACTGGTTGGACGTGATTCTATGATGGGGATGATGGCTGTATGCAGGTGGAATAGTTGATGGAGGCTGTAAAAGAACCGGTGGTAGTTCAGCGAGTTGTTAGCAGCCGGAAAGTGAGTGTATGGTGGCTATTGCAGCGGCGGAAGAGTGAGGGGATCGAATCCTCTGATACCAAGTTGAAACGATAATTGTTATGCTTTTATTTTTCTTGATACTTTAACCGTACAGGAGAATCTCTAATTTATAACGAGAGTAGTCTTTTACATTAGGTAGGAGATCTTAAAACAAATCTTAAGGATAAAAGGAAATCCTAAACATAAAAGAAAATCTACTCAAATCCTAAAAGAATATATTCTTGACAAATCCTAAAGATTAATAGTTGGCAGGTGTATCAGGACTCTGTTCTAAAGCCAGAACCGGTCTTCTGGCTGTATGGTTCAACACAAGGGTCTTCAATTTATATAGGTAGACATGCCAAGTTTATATTTAGGTGATTTATTGTATGTTTCTCCTGACAATTTGCATGGGTAGTTATTGGTTGACCACTTCTTGGCATTATCAACTGTTATAGATCTCTATTTATGCATATGCAGCCTTTGTTCCATATGGAAAATGCTCATAATAGTGGTACATATGAGAATCCTAAAAACACATTGCTCTTTCCTAATTAAAGAGAGGGAGGGAAGAAGCTATGAGGAAATTTTAGCTTGCCGTGCTAAAATGAGAGAACGACAACATATGCAGGGTAAAAGTAGATATAGTCGTATAGAGCACGAAAAAGTATTGAATACTAATCAAACATGTCCAATACACATAATTGAGTATATCAAAAAAATTTAATTTTATAGGCGAAGTTTAAACTGCAATAACCTTATATACACAACGACGAAAATGCTAAAGGTGACACCCAGTTTAACAGTTGGCTGGACGCATGCTGAAACTCGTGCTTTCCACCAAACTGCAATTCAATTTTGAAGCATATGGTGTATTACCAAGGATGCAGGTTTCTACTTTTGATTAGAATTTAATGACACCTAAATTTAGATAATTGTCTTAAATACACCTAACAAACTCTGCCTTTAATAAGTAAAGCAGTTCACTCTCAAAGATCACGACTTATATCGTATTAATGATATGGGATGCAATAAATAAAAAAGCAGAAGTACTGTGTTGTAACGAGAGATCAAACGAGAACAATAATAGAGATCGAGACACAGAGATTTACGTGGTTCACTAACTGTTACGTTAGCTACATCCACAACAGAGAAAGCAGAGTTTTATTATAGAGCAGAATACTGAGTTACACCTATTCTAGGTACAACGTATGTATATATATAGGGCAAAGAAATAAACTCTAATTCGGCTAGAAAACGGAAAACAATTCCAGTAATAATACATTACGTATACCGTAGTATTCCGGCCAACGACTGATTCAAGGCATATCAACATTTATATACGTACTAAGTAACCCATTAATAATGACCATTATAATGAGATGAACCCTACTTCCTTTCCCAATATGAATGGAAATGAAACATCATCGACAACTAGACCTAAGCCGTCAATAGTTAAAGCTTCTGCGAAGTGTCCAGAAGGAACAGTGCCTATCCGAAGGACACAAAAAACTGACTTGACAAGGGCCAAACCACCAAAGGCGAATTTTGGTAGAAATGACTCAAGTGGCTCTAGTCAATATGTAGGTTTTCTGTTCCATTGCTTACATGTATTCTCAATCAATGCCTAATTTTTGTGATTGATATTTGCTATGTTTGTTTATTTAGATAGCAGGTTTTCTATATCAAATCTTAGGTGAAGCATATTATGGTGTCAGTGCATCAATCAACGTATACAATCCAGACATGGTCAAAGCAGACCAATTCAGTGCAGCTGAAATAATGGTTGGATCAGGCCCGTTTACACAAATGAACGCCATATATGCTGGATGGATGGTAAGTCAGATTTTTCAACGCACATAATTTTAATAGAATGTGCAAGCATGACCAGTCAATGTTATGGTTCAATGGAAAAATGCATAGGAGGATAAGATTGTAGACAATGAAAAGAACCCATTTGGAACTAGCTATGACCACATTATGTATCTGAACCTGAATAGAGGACTTGTTTAATTCAGAAATTTGGACTGCATCATAAGTTTATGCACGTAATCGTTATAAGTCCTGAAGCTTATATACGGGGCTGAAGCAAACTTCTAAAGTTGCGCATTCATTGTTTCTGTATCAGGTACAACCAAAATTGTACGGCAACAACAATACTCGATTGTTTGCGTTTACAACTGTAAGCTCAACAAATTGAACCTACACCTTTTTCTCATATTGTAATTTTAAGCAATTATAAGTCAAAAATGTTTAGTACTCCTTATAACAGTGCTGCTACATATTCCAACAGACTGATGGTGGAAAAACAGGTTGCTACAACACTCTTTGCCCTGGTTTTGTCCAAGTAGATCCGAAATTTACCCCTAGTACTCCTTTATCGGACAAGTATTCTACTTATCGTGGGACTCAACATACCATTGATGTTAAGGTGTATCAGGTAATTCAAATTAAGGTTGTCGACGTTAGTTTATGATGTTTGAAATCTTATGATAGTGATATAACAAATTGGTTTCACATATTATAGTTCTGTCTACCTTGTTTAATTAGGTATTTGTCATGTTCATGTAGGATCAAGCAACAAAGAATTGGTGGTTGATATACGAAAAGAACATATCAATTGGATATTGGCCAAACTCGTTATTTCCTCTATTTACTGCAGGTGCATCTTATTTGTACTGGGGTGGTAATGTAATGACTGCAGGAGAAGAGACACTTGCCCCGAGAATGGGAAGTGGTCATTTCCCAGATGGCGACTATCAGCACGTATGTTATTTCCAACATATTAAATATACAGATGCCTACAATAAACCAGTCGACCCACAAGCCGATGGGACGAAGGAGATGAGTCATCAATGTGGAGACTGGTATCGCGTAAAGTATTTCGGTCGCTCTAAGGATGGACGTGGACATACTTTCCAGTTTGGAGGACCTGGAGGCATTTGCTACTAACTTATATTTGAGTTTTTGTCTGCTTTCTAGATATGGGATTTTATATAAAACCTTCCAAGGCAACTCGTTTGTTTCCTTCTACGAATAAAAACCATCA
This sequence comes from Papaver californicum, assembly GCA_023531435.1. Taxonomy (NCBI): domain Eukaryota; kingdom Viridiplantae; phylum Streptophyta; class Magnoliopsida; order Ranunculales; family Papaveraceae; genus Papaver; species Papaver californicum. Next base: position 2,923,459 of record JAJJMC010031495.1, read on the forward strand.
TGTAATGCGGATGAAGCTACATGCAAGTCGCTCAAAACTATACTCTACTCAAACTCCACCTCAGTTGGACAACATATCAACTAAAACAGATCTATCATCATTCATCATCCACATCTACTTCCCAGCACCATCCAATGGTTAGCCGACATGTTCCAATACCCAACCACTTCTGAACCACCAACCTATTTCGGTGTCCAGTTCAAAAAAAGGAGAAACTCCAAACATATCTATGATGATCTGCTAGACATGCTTCAGAGAAAAGCAAAGGGCTGAATCACTAAATGCCTCAACGTTGCGGGAAGGTTAACCCTCATTCATTCTGCCTTAACCCCAACAGTCAACCACATCATGCAAACTCAACTCCTTCCTAGTCATGTGCACAAAAAGATTGACAAAATAACTCGAAACTTCTTCTGGGGTCATGACAAGGACACCAAGAAACTACATCCAAATGGCTGGGATAAACTCACTAAAACAAAGCAAGATGTAGGTCTGGGCAAACGGAAGAGTAAGGAACACAATCAGGCATTACTTTTCAAAAGAGTTTGGCACATCAAGGAAAAGCCAGAGTCCATATGGTCTTCCTTATGTGACGCCAAATACCTAGATGAGTCGACAAGCCAAATTTTCCCAACCTCCCAAAACCAAAGCCAACAGCTAGCCCAATCGGGAAATCTCTAACTAACATTGCTTGTTTTATGTAGGAAAAAGTTTTTTCCATCATTGGTGATGAACAAACCACACTTATCACTGCCAACTTGATTCCACACCAAACCCACAACAACCAAATTTACCCAACAGTCAATCAATTGGTAGCATCTTTTATAGAACCCACTACCAACATATGCAAACATGAATCTCATTTTCCACTTGTTCCCTCAAAGCATAGCTCACATCATAATCAACATCCACCTTCCATCACCTCCTATTCTTGATAACCAAATTTGGCCTTTCTCCAAACATGGTCAATACACAGCAAAGACAAGTTATCAGCAACTCATCAACATCCAACACAACACATCAATAACATCCATCATAAAGTTTTTCAACACCATCTGGAATCTTCATACCCACCCACCCACCACCCCCCAAAATCCGACTTTTTTTGTGGAAAGTCATTGTGAAAGGCATAACAACCTTTCAAATATTACATAGACTCAACATCATCAACAAAAACATGTGCCCAAGATGTACCACTTCCTCGAAAACAACAGAATATATTTTTTTCTAATGTCCAGATTCAACCTCAACTTGGCACATCATTTTCTCCCATCTAGCAAGAAGTCCCAATCCACCACCAATACTTACACCACCAACCACCATCTAACAAGCAATCACCAAGACCACCAACAGAAAACATCAGGCTCTCATAGGATTCACCATTTGGTATATATGGCTAGCAAGGAATTCGAAAATCTACGACAACAAAACACAAACCTCGCGGCAGAAAACACATATTGCCATCTTACTCCATCAGGAATACTTTTGGCCACAATGTCACATAGCCCCGTCTTACCAAATTCAGCACCAAGTCCACATTCAAGGCGACAGACAACTACCTACACTATGCTAGTAGCTTGGGAGCCCCCACCACCAGGGTGGACCAAAATCAACACTGATGTAGCCATCAAAGGACACCCAGGACCTGTTGGTGCATGAATTATTTGCCGCGACTCAACAGGAACGGTACTACAAGCCATTGCAACCCTACTCGGAATCACAACAATAATCACGGTAGAAACATAGGGATTACTACTGGCAAAAAGAACAGCCACTCAGCACAGTTGGTCAAAATTCTAGTTTGAGGTCGACTCTAAAGCACTCTCGCAACTACTACTACAGCAAACAACTGAACCACTTTGGTACCTGAGGGAAATGATCAACGAAATCAAACATCTACTACAACAACTCCAACAACATAGGATTACTCATGTTTACAGAGACCAAGTGGCAGATGGCTTGGCCAACCAGGCAGTCAAACACCTACTCCAAACCCAACATCAGCTTCATCACTGATATGGGATCCTTTGTACCCTACCTTCATTAATCATATTGTAATGGATGACAAAAATGGAGTCCCAACACCAAGAACAGTATGCTGTAATGTTTAAGTTAATTAATAAATTTCCACCATTCAAAAAAGAATAAAAACCCTCGTACAAGGGCTTACAATTCCAATAAATGGGCTTTTCAAGGTTTTATTGTATCTCAATAGTTAATTAGGGGGTATCCTATAGCAATAGCAAATATCTACATTACCCTTTCATCTATAAAAAGTCTATTAAAACCTAAACAAAAAAAAGGAACCCCCTAAGCCAGAGCAATTCAGTCCTGGGGTCAAACAATGTTTTTTAGTATTCTACCCAACGACACAAAATTTAGATTTTATCTTATATATTTACACCCATAAGACATAAAAATTTCCCTATACCCAAACCTATATCTACTGAAATTCTAAATCTTATGGAGTCCGTAGACCCCACAAGCACCCACTTGGCTCCGTACCTGGCTTGGCTTATTGAGATGGTTATTGAGTATCCATCCAAAGTGCTAGACGGACACCAGGTATCTTTCCAAGTCTTTTTATTTTTATTTAGTATTTTTTATAGATTTACAACTAATAAAGAGAAATATATTAGAGAAATAATAGGAAAAAAAGAAATTTGAGTAAATAAAATAGTTAAAAGAGAAATATATTGGAGAAATATTAGGAGTTAATTTAGGTAAAAAACTGACTAATTAAGATAAAAAAATTTGAGAAATAATAGGAAAAAAAAATTTGGAGTAAATAAAATAGTTAAAGGAGAAATATTAGGAGTTAACATAGGTAAAAAACCGACTAATTAAGATAGAAAATTGGAGAAATAATAAGAATTTTTTTTTTAGATTAAACAAAATAGTTGAAGAGAAATATTATGAGTTAATATAGGTAAAAATCGACTAATTAAGATAGAAAATTAAAGAAATAATAGAATTTTTTTTGAGTAAATAAAATATTTAAAAGAGAAATATTAGAAGTTAATATAGGTAAAAAACCGACTAATTAAGATAGAAAATTGGACAAAAAATTGGACAAAAAATAGGAAAAAAAAATTGGAGTAAATAAAATAGTTAAAAGATAAATATTATGAGTTAATATATGTAAAAAAACAAATTTGGTTTTATTACTGAGACGAATACTCAGTATCCGTAAAGTGTTTTTTTTTTACCGATCCCGGGTATCCGTCTCTATTGCTTGGCTAGAGGAGGGATCGGATCTGATCCCACCTCTAGTCAAGCCGAAGCTTCGTGCCAGATTTAAGCCAAGCGATGCCCCATACTAGTTGAATGTGGATAGATTTAAGCTATAGCCAAGAAAAATAGCAACCATAGTGCTTGGCCTAACTATCTAATTCAACTCTTCTTCTCTATTTCAGCTCTCCTTCTCCATTTCAACTCAAAATCAAAATCAATCGAAATCAAAATCAATCAAACCAACCTAATCAAGAAATTGAAAAAGAAATCGATGGTGAAGGCGTTGAAACTCCTCAAAAAGAACACATGGTGTATATGAGGTATGATTCAACAAGAACCCTTTTATTTTCTCCTTTTCGTGATTGATATCATGTTTGATTGATTGATTCGGAAAAAAAAGGGTTTTCAGAAAAACCCAACCGTAAAATATTTGGAAGAAATTACGGTTGGATTCCCAACCTTCACTGGTTTTTCTTTGATTTTACGGTTAGGTTTTTTCGATTTCTAACCGTATATTTATAAAAATGAAGATGAAGATGACATTTTACGGTTGGATTTTTCAAAAGTAAGTGTTCTTACGTTTACGTTCGATTTTTAATTTCCAACCGTAAATTTCATTGATAGCTAAAAATTGTTTGATTTTTTACGTATGTTTTTTTCCAACCGTAATTTTATTTTACGATTGTGTTCGAAAGTTAATTTCCCAACTGTAAAATTCCTTGGTTGTTTAAATTTTTTGGAGGATTTCTTACGTTTGGCTTTGAAGTCAAACCCAAACGTAAAAATGTTACGATTGGGTTTTCCCTATTTTAAACCAGTTACGGTTAGGTGTTCATCGAAACCTAACCGAAAATATGTCTTACGGTTGGGTTCGAGTTGAAAACCCAACTGTAAACTTGCCTGAATCACAAAAAAAAAACTTTTTTTATGTATTTTAAGCAATTTTGAGCAAGAAAAAGGCCAAGGGTTTAAGTTAGAGGTATACCTGATTACTCTCGGACATTGAATCTTCATTTTGACAACTTGTTTCTTCATTTGGTTGTGTGAATCAAAATCTAGGTTTTTTTTTCAAAAATCTCCAAAAAGTTCTCTCTTTTTTCTTCCTACCAAAACAAAACAATTATCAATCTGATTTGATTTCATTAAGTATAACATTATTCATTAGTCTAATCTATTAACTAATTAGATCAATTATTACTAACTAAACGGGGATAGTTTAGTCATTATGAAAATACGATGGATATGGGTTTTTTGGATTTGATAACTAATGATCCTATTTTATCTTCATATGAAAAGCCCCTCTATGAAAGTGTAAGCCCCTATATGAGGGTTCATGAATAAACAAATCTATTTGATAAGATACAATCAATTGGTACATCTCCAAATATAGTTGCGTAAGTAGTCACAAGAGAAAACATGTTAGGAATATTGTTGATGTTATTAAATCCTTATCTTAATTTTACTGATATAAATATATTTAATTTTCTATAATACAAAACAAAGCTTGGCTAAGTTAGGCAGAGCAGTCAAGATTCATTTATGGAGAAGATAAATCTACCGTTGTGATTGTTCACACAAGTTTTTATAAGCGATGTCTGTGACTTAAAGTTAGAAACACATCCAATGGTCTTAATTTACTTACCTCATTATTGTCTCATTAATCCTCCTTAATAAATTTTTTAATAATTTTTCATAATAAATGCCTTATTAATTATCCTACTAAATATAATTCAATTATATACTCCCTCGGTCCCTATTATAAAGGCGGAGAAGTAGAGATCTCTTACAATAAGAAAGTTTTTGGTTTTCATATATTTCCTTAATGTTGTCTGATTTACCCATATTAATAATCCCCTTAATTAATGATTATCCTAATTTTAGGAATTTATGTCTCACTAATCAACATAAATATATGAGAGAATTTGGTTAAACCGTGGATGGGAAGGTGGTGTATTCTTAATTATCATTGGGAATCACCTTAAATAATAACTAACAGGGGGTAGTCAAATGAGATTTATATAGACTTTCATAGATTTTTTTAGTGACTCCCGGAGACTCTATGGAAATATAGAGATTTCCAGTGATTTTAAAATATTATTGTAGAGAGTCTCTGTGATTTGTAGAGATAAAAAGATGTAAAATATCTAATCATAAATTCAAATTATCTACCAACTTTTTTATTATGCATGTTACACAGTTAACACAAGTACCATGAATACCTAGTAAAATTTGTGTCATTTGTCAAAATTAAAAACTCATTGTTGTCATGTGCCTAAGTTTTCATTCTCTGTATTCTGTTCATCCCACATTTTATTTGCTATGCTATCTCGCCACTGATTAGCATCTTCCCGTTGTTGTCTTTGAGTTTGAGTTTGATCTTTCTGTAAGCATTTCACACACCCAACCACAACACGTTTAATATGAAAAATGCCCATCTAGTTTCAATCAACCCAGGAAAAGGCTGACGGTATTATGCACAAATGACAAAGTTACTCTGAAACATACCCAAGCATCAAAGAGATGAAAAAATTCACCCATAAAGGTGCAAAAATTATGAAACCGAGGCATATGACTTCTAGTTGTATCTTGCATTCCTAGAGATCCAGATCATTATGGAGATTGAATCTAATCACCGTCCAAATTTTAGCTTTGATACAATCTCTTGACATTCATATATACATACATCATACCCAAAATAAAGAAGAATTAAAATTACTCTTCAACTTTTCTTAGAACTAACTGAATATGACAAGATCTTATGGGATAGTTAAGCATACCCCTCCAGCACCAGCAGCCTTTGTTGGAGCAACAAGAACGTTAGCTTTCCTCAGTACATCAACCACTTGATGAGTATAATCAGTGCTATAATCTGAAAAGCAACTATTTTCGAAAAACAATTTTGCTATGGATGTGGAGTTTAAACAAGGAACTGATGTGATCAGCTTTGTCAATTATTTCACAGGTTCTGCCAATAAACTTCAAATATTAAACAAAGGACTTGAATACAATACGCATCATCAGTCTTAGGATCTTATAAGTTCTAGTTGAAGTTCCATATTTACTTTACACCTGTAGAAGAAATCCCATGATTTAGTCCAATATTTATTAAAAATATAGCCATTTTTCTTCAGACCTAAGCTTGCTTCGGATTCTTGTTTTGATCACATCCAAAGGACTCACAAAAGCAGCTGAAATTGCCCATGCATTAAAATCTAAATTAGAAAACTTTCTCAGAGTGATGCAACAATTGTACTGCAAATTGAATAATAAAGATATAATAGAGAAAACCCAAAAAGTATAGTATATAGTATGCAATCAAGCAATTATTATAAACCCTTTGTTAAAAATACAATCCTTGTCGTATTAACTTCAACTTGTTATGAAATCAGGCAATTCAAGTAAGAAATTATAGTGAATACAGTGAAATAGCAAAAACCCATAAAGTTAAACCTAGAAATTCGGAAATTAGAGAGAAAATATACCTGGATCTCGTGTTTGGTTCATGTAGAAATCAATACTGCTCACTTTTTGAAGACAAAAGGAGAAAGAAATAACAAAATTCTTTTTTTCTGGATTCAACAGCATAGTCGTGGAGGGAATGGAAGAAGAAGGAAAATAGTAGGGGAAGAGTGCCTAGTCGTGACACGTATGTGGTAGATAGACATTCGATAAGGCCGAGAATTGAGGACCTTTGGATTATATTTGTTCTCAAGTCTTCCAAAATATCACCTCCAGATTAGAGATTTTGATCATGCATATTTCCCTCAAAAAAGTCTCCCAAAATCCAAGTAAACAACAAATCAATGATTTTGAAGTGTATATCCAATAACAAGGTGTTTTTAGATAATTTTAAAAACTTAAAAAAAAGTATTTATCCAATAACAAGATATATTATGAGACTCTCCCATACAGTGGATTTGGAAATTCTTTAAAAGTCCTCGTAAATCTCATTTGACTACCCCTCCTCCCGTAAGTTTGCTGATAACCAGAATATTTAATAAGGGTATATAAGGAAAAAAACACATTGAAATTAGTTTTCTGCATATATAAAGGGACAACCGAATTTTACTTCTCCGCCTTTATAATAGGGACGTGATACGGGCATAATTCATACATATTTACCTCCTAATTAATATTTACTAATACTTACTATTGTATTAATATTATTATTTTATTTCTTTAATAGGTGGTTCGCGTAAAATCCAATGTTACAAGATGAAAACGGCAAAAATCTACTTAATCGTACGAAATAACAGGAGAGCACTTATTCATGCATTAGCAACGTCAAAAGAAATGTAATTGATGCTGGTGTTTTAGATGCGGCAGTAGAATGCAATTAATTTTGAAACACCAATTAGTTACAGTTGAAGTGGCCGCATCGGTTCTTTTTAAGAAGCTCTCTTGGAGGCGTACAGTAACACGTGAATGGAGAATAGGTTAAAGAAGACCTAGAGGGGACAGGCTACACTTGTTCTAGCTGCGTCAGGTGCTGATTGACTTAAGAAATATAAATAATGATGTGAGTTACATCTTTTGAAAAGCTACTGTATAGAGTAGGCTAGAGGACAGGCTAAAGAAGAAAGAAGTGTGGACATTATATCACATGGGAGAGATAAGGTCTTCGAGGAGATATAAAGAAAAAAAGAAGCATATACGTGAGTGGGGAGGTGCTTAGCTTTTGAGCTTTGCTATTGAAGGTTTATGTACGGCTGGTGGAGATAAGACGAGATGGACGGCTGGATAGAAAAGAAGGCTACGGATACCTAGGGAGGCAGTGAAAGGAAAACTATAAATAAGAAAGAGAAAGAAGAAAGACAGGGGGTCGGTACAGGTTTCTGGAAGAGTTCTGTTTACTTCTTGAGCTGCGTCGTAGAAGACGGCTGCGTCATACAGGACGGTTATATAAAGAACAAATACGAAATTCTTAAAGATTATTTGGTTTAATCCTCTTTACTCTTCTTTATAATTATTTTTATGGGTTTTAAGAAATCCAACCCCATATTTTGCTAATTAATCTGTAACTAGGTTTTTATGTTGAAACCACTTTTAGTACTAGACCAATTGAATTGAATTATTTGGTAATAGACTATTATGATTTGAATAGATTAATTCTATGATTTTGTTTATTGATTTAAATCTAAATTAGTTGTCGTTTTACCGGTTATGTATAATATAGTAACCTATGCGCATAATCAATAGGATAGCAAATATGTTTGTCTACTTTTTAGATATTTCATGCTTTGGTTAAATCCTTAGATGGGGTATGCTTTGAAGAGCCAGATATTATCTATGAACCTATAATTAGCTTCGTATTATTTTCTCGTTAACGCAATTAGATGGTGTATGCTTCAGACTAGGGCTTTTGATGCGCCATGCTTAGGGCGTCCCAGTGATATTTGCGACTCTAATACATATAATAGGTAATGTCGATAGAACGAACAATAAATAAATGTTCATGAGTTTTGTTTCACTTCAGTAATTAAATAGAAATAGTGGTGGATATTGAAAACTCTGGTTACCGACTTTCCCATTAGATTTATTTTTATTAGTTTAGTTTGTTTTATTATTTTATTCATTAATCTAAAAATCCATAAATATTATTTCTGATTAGTTAATTGAGATATTGATTGCAGTATTTCCCCGCTCTCTGTGGGCTCGACCTGTACTTGTCGTTGTCTACTAGTTAGACGCCGTGCGATTGCAGTTATTTAAATAGGGTAATCTAAAATCCCATCAATTTTTGGCGCCGCTGCCGGGGAGCGGTTGTGGAATATTGTAATTAGTATTTTTGGTTTTCTAATCGTAGTTTAGGTTTTTATTTTTTTATATATATTTTTGTACAGTATTTTTAGTTCTATTTGACTCGTTTTATGTTTTAATATCTCTTTTCAGGTACTTTTTCGAGGATGGTGAACTTTTCTCAGAAGACGTCATCTGGGATGACGATGGGAGAATTATTCTATGGGCCAGGATATAAGGAAATTTGTGCTTATAATCATCTCGTGTATGGAACTTGGCATCCACATTGTTCTGTCATACGTGGTTAATCATCTAAGTATCAACCCCAATACCATGAGGTTGATTTTTCGAATACGGTAAGTCAACAATCACCTCAGTTTAGAACCAGAGAGTATAACCTGATATTGTCTAGTTTTGAACAAAAAGTGAGAGTTCTGGAACGCCAGAAATTATTTATTAATGATGATCAGTCTTGTACTGACCCTCTGTTCCAAACAGACTATGTAGATGACCATGTGGATGAAGAGTATTATAACCAGAGACTGTCTAGTTTGGAACAAAGATTGAGAGTTCTGGAACGCCACCAGAAATTATTTGAGGATGATGATCAATCTTGCAGTGTCTCTCAGTTCCAAACAGAACATATAGATGACCCTGTGGATGATTGTGTAGATGATTTGCCTAATTCTATAGATGAATCTATCTCGCAAGATCATTCACCCGACTTAGAGGTTGTTTCTAGACCCCTAGACTTCCAAAAGTTGCCTAATTTAGGGTTAGAGTTGTGTGCTTCTCAAGTTTTGTTGGATCACTTTGCATCCAAATATCCAGAGGACTTGCCTGTTCCTGCCACCGTGCACGAACCGATTGATATTTCCCCAATCCCTATTTTTTCCCCATATTATGTTCTTTACGAACTTCCGAGTGTCGTGAAAACTAGGTTTGGGGGTAATTCATTCTTTTTGATAGTTTCAGTGTCACCGTGTCACAATAATATAATTGTGAAACTATCATTTGTATATATATTGTATTTTGGGTTGATCCCCAAATTTTTAGATTATTAGTGTTTGGGGATTCTTTTTGTACATATCGTAGATTTTTGTTTTTATTTTCTTTTTAAGACTTTTTGCTTTTATTTTTATTTTGTTTTTAGTGTTCTTTGTTATTACTATCGTTTGATGTGTGTGACAGAGAATACTGCTTTTCTTGCGTCAATAAGGTGAGACGTTCCAATCCTTTCTCTTTAATTTACATTTGTTTCTCTTATTTATATTTATTGCATACCATTCTAGGTTGCACGGTTTGAAACATTGAGGACAATGTTAAATTTAGGTTTGGGGGTAGAGTTTCAGAAAATTGATGCCAATAAGAAACTCCAAAATTTAGAAACTTGTGAATGATTCAGGATGACACTAACCATTCTAGGTAGATGGAAACACAGCTCTTATCTATAGGAATTGGTGTGCCCATATAAATGGTCTATTCATCTCTGAATGCACTCAGGTGTTAGATATAACATGATAATCATTGAAAAGAATATATCGGAATCATCATAATCATATCACTTTTTATTTTTATTTTTGTAATTTTTTGTTTCTCTAAGTGATTTGGTGGGGCCCAGTATCAAATTGTTATCGACTCCAGGATGAAATAGAGTGTTGAGTTCAAGCTCATTTTTAATTCTTATTCAAACAAAAAATGATACTGTGATATAATATGTGTGTGTTTCCCCTGTCTCTGTCGCCTAAGCAAGCGTGGAACGCAGGATCCATGGAAACTATCATGTAGTAAAAAAAATAATAAAAAAAAATTATGTATATAAATAATAATAATAAAAATAGGACTCATCCTGGCACTGACCTACAGACAGATATGGGAAACACCGTTCACCTTGGTCAACATATGCACCATTCATTATTTCTATTTTCATCTTCTAATCTATCCCTGTGTTTGAATTTAAAGATTTCGATCAATATGAATGTTCAATGATTATTTGAGTAGAGTTGCATTTTTGTATGAATTTTAGTACGCTGAGTGCAAACTCGTGTACAGTAATTGGATTCATACAGGGTAATGATTCTTATAGTCGCAGAATTTAGTATGTTAACTAAATAGCTTGTTTAGTGTCTATTCTAAATTGTTCACAGGTAGCTAGAATTCGGAGTACAGGTTTTACGGGTAAACCTCTTGTAAACCCTCACGAGACAAAACTCGTCCGCTAAGGCTACTTAGGGGCTTAAAGGCTTATTACATATGTTAAATGTAGTCGCGATTCCTGCGAAAGTGAGTTAGGATTTTTATTTTATTTTTTAGATTAGTTTTGTTCGAGGACTAGCAAAATATAGGTTTGGGGGTATTTGATACGAGCATAATTTATATATATTTACCGCTTAATTTATATTTACTAGTACTTGAATTTGTAATAATAATATAGTTTTATTGTTTTATTAGGTGGTACATATAAAATCCGAAGTTACAATAAATATGGTTTAATGGATTATTATTGATCATATCCGAGAACCAGGTGGAGTGGTCAGGTAGAAGTTGGTTAGGCGTTGGCTGTTGTGTTGGAATCGGTTGACTAGGTTGTACGCTTTTGGAGTTGACGTATGGGAGATGGTGTTGGTGTACACGGTCAGACAAGAAAAAGAAACAGAAGAAAGAAGGCTAGGTGCTGTTGAAGGTGACGTGATGGTGTTAGCTTTGGTGTAGGCTAGGTTGCTGTTAGGTTGTTGGCTAAGGCTACAAGGAAAGAGTTGGAAAGGGACAAGCCTGATTTCTTTTGAACGTTTGATATAAAAGGAGGTATGTCTTTTCTTGTTTGGGGTAGTTGAAGTTTTTGGAAAACGAATAGAAAAGAAAGACACGTGAATGGACAAAGTGTAATAGGTTGTTGACCAAGTACATCACATGGGGGAGTACGGTGGAAGGAGGAGTTAGCTTTTGAGAAGTAATGATGAAAAATTTGTTTGGTTCACGTGAAGGTTGGGCAATAGATGAGAAGTACGGTTTGGAGAGAGAGGCTATAGTTGTCTACTTGGCTAAGCGTGTAAAGGAGTAGGCTGTCACGTGGGAGGTTAAAACCTAAATATAAAAGGACGGCTACTTTTCTAGGTTTCCTCTCTTTCTTTTTCGGAGTTCGGATTTTGGGGGATATTTTCTTCTGTAGAGTTTTCTGGAGATCGTACACAGAAGAGAAGAGGAGATTGGTGGCGGTGATCGGAAGACAGAGAAGGGAAGAAGCCTATCTGCCTATTATTATTGGTTTAATCGTCTCCTTTACTCCTTTTAATTATTTTTATGAGTTTTAAGAAACTCATCTCCATGTCTCACTAAATTCGTAACTAGGATTTTATGTTGAAACCATTTAATGTATAGACCAATTGAATTGATTATTTGGTACAGACTATTATGATTTGAATAAAATTAATTCCATGACTTCGTTTATTGATATAAATCTAAATTAGTTGCCGTTTCACCGGTTCTGTACAATACAATAACCTATGTGCATAATCAATAGGATAATAAATATGTTTGTCTACTTTTTAGATATTTCATGCTTTGGTTAAATCCTTAGATGAGGTATGCTTTGAAGAGCCAGATATTATTTATGAACCTATAATTAGCTTCATATTATTTTCTCACTAACGCAATTAGATGGTGTATGCAGACTAGGGATTTTTGACATGCTTAGGGCGTCCCAGTAATATTTACGACTTTAATACATATAATAGGTGATGTCGATAGAACGAACAATAAATAAATATTCATGAGTTATGTTTCACTTCAATAATTAAATAGAAATAGTGGTGGATACTGAAAACCCTGGTTACCAACTCTCCCGTTTGAGTTAGTTTATTAGTTTAGTTTGTCTTAGTCTTTTATTCATTAATCTAAAAATCCATAAATATTATTTCTGATTAGTTAATTGAGATATTGATTGCAGTATTTCTCCGCTCTCTGTGGGTTCGACCCGTACTTGCCGTTGTCTGCTAGTCATACATCGTGCGATTGCGGTTATTTACATAGGGTAATCTGAAATCCCATCAGGACGGAGGGTAATAAACTGGGAAAATGACCCGTGTCGAAACGGCATGGGCAATGTCGTATTTTCCTAAGTTGTGGGATCAAATGCTATTTAAACACCAATCACAGTTTTGTTGAATGAGAGACAAATTTAGTGAATCGGAATAAATGTTATATCCCCTCTCATTAATGCATTATATGGAGCATTTGACAATCATCACATAAGTAATATTTTCACAATTATGTTCTTGTCGATCCAAAAATCATCAATACTCACCGAAATGTAGGATTAAAATAAAACTCCCCCAAGGTTATCTAAAGAAGAACTTCCAGATAAACCATATTCGGCGTAGATGTTCCTTCATCGGTTTTGGGCATCAGCAACCTTAGCCTCTTAGTTGTCGTGCATATGACAACGCCATGTATAGTTGTCCATGGTTGAATACCGATGTTCTTAAATATATTCCTCGATCTGAGTTCAAAACTCGGTATCAATTTTTTTTAAAATTATCTCTTACAAAATATAATTATCAAAATAACAATAAGGAGTTGGATCGAAAACTTTATGTGCGATTGAGACAATAAGTATCATAAACTCCAAAAGCAAAAAAAAAATTATTGAGTTATAGGAGTTTTGATTGAAATATGCTATATCAGATAACCTCCTAAGATTTTCAACAACAAAAAAAAAGATTGATTAGTGAAGGTAAAAACAAACTCATATGGAAAATGAAAAATGAAAAATATAGTTTACATGTTCCTGCGATTGTGGTATACGTAATATTGTTGAAAAGTTTTTTTGAGTTATTTTCTTTTCTTCGGTTTTTTATTCTTTATTTCTATTAAGATAAGTAAAAAATTAATGGTGTATTGTTTTGTGTAAGGTAACTAATGGTGTGTTGATTATAAATTTTACTTATTTATTTTAATGAGAAGGAATTTATTACGCGTGATTGGAGATAAAGAAATGATGGAACGTTGGATTAATGGGGCTTAGATGACTCTAGAAGGCGGAAAAGATCCTAGCCACTACTAAGAGAATGAAAATGTATTTCATTCGTTGCGTGACACACCAAACATTATTGTTTTATACATATAGATTTGATAATAATTATATCAATAGAAATTAGGGGGTGGTGTTGGTGAGCGGTGATGAAGCTGGTGGAAAAAAAATAACGGTGGTTATGGGTGGTAGTGACTGTTGGTTAGTGTGGTAGTGTATAACTTTTATTACATATCGTTATGACACATGTAACATTATATTATGGAATTTGTGGTTGATTTTCTTTAGGGTTAAAATACGCTTGGCCACAGTACAAAAGAAAACATGGCGATTAGAAAGTACGGGAACAATTGTTACTTTATTAAATAACAACAAATAAATGACACCAATCAAAATAAACACATAAAACAAATTATTTATATGGAGACCTTGCCGTTACCGCAGGTCAAGCTTGGCTAAGTTATGCAAAATAAAGAACGACCAGGAGGTTTGTCTAGGGAGAAGATAAATCAATGGTCGTGGTTGTTCCAAAAAAAAAAACGTTTTCAATCTTTTATACTTCCCAAAACTTCTGTTTTTGTTGACACTGGTTTGTCAAATAACCGAGATCTTCTCAATCAGAAGAAGATCTTGAAGAAAAAAGAAAAAGAAGATATTTGGTTAATCCTTTTTTGTTTCTCCAAACCAAATCGAGTTACTTGCATACTCTTAAATCATTGTTACTTTTTTGCTTCCTCTCAAGCCATGTTTTATTTCCCTTTCTTATTTTTATCTGACTTTGAATCTCAATCAGAACAAACAACTAAAAAACTTTTATGGTTTATTCATCGAACATGATTTGATTTTACTTTAAATGTTCCACCGGGTTTTTAACGGGCACAATTAGGAGGCGATGGATTTTCTTCTCAATGTTTAGCTTGACTAACTTAGACAAGATAAAGAGCGGCCCAGATATTTCTAGGAAAAAGATAAATCAATGGTTATGATTTTTTACCTCATGTGTTCATGCTTGAGAAAAAATTCATAGGAATAGTGATAGACACATTTTTGTGTCTAAATTGTGCTCGATTATCTATTTTGATAGTGTTCAATTTTGTACTATTTATGGTTTTTTATGTCGTTGTAGGTATTTTCAAGAAATAAATATTTGTGGAAAAATCGGCTCAAAAAGTGTTAAAGGCACCCGAGAAAATTGTTAAAGGCACCCAGGACAAAGTGTTAAAGGCACCCAACTCTTGGATTGGGGGCACCCCCTTTGTATTTCAAAAACCCGGGAATGGCGGAAAATAGTTCTTCACGTAGTGAATTCCTGGATTAGTTGGCAACCGAGTTTTAAGGGATTTTTAGGTGATTTCAAGTTACCAGAATCAAGACACAATCTATACTAGCTTACACATAAGCAATCCAGAGAGTTTCACGCCAAAAAATGGGTGGAAAATCCAGTTGGGATCCGGAGAAGGGAAACACACTTTGATTCGGATTTACAAGGATTTATAGTTGGTTTTGGATTTGTTTTTTGAGTCCTTATCGGTTCACAAGGGTTTTTAGGGTTTACTAATACTATATATAGCCAAGAGAAACGAGAAACAAAGTATGCAGAGCCACCGGAAAAAAATTCAGGAAAAAAAAGCTATCTGCGGGTGAAGAAGACAGCCAAGAACATAATTCTGCAGAAGAGTCGCAGTTTCTTTTGCATATTCATTCATATTTATACAGCGTCTCTGGTCCGTCCTTTATTTCTGTTTTCTTCAGTAACGCAGAGAACAGACTCTGTAACGCTTATAAGTGTATCAGTTCTTCTGTTTTACTTCTATCCATTCATTGTAAACACTTTTTGAGCTATGAAAAACTATTTTGAGAGTGTTTCCAATATGATGAGCTAATCACCATTGCTGGGCGACGGATGAAGGTATTTTTCCAATAATAAAGTGGTAAATCTTATTTTATTTAATTTTTGCAATTCTTTTATTATCATTTTCTTTGAATTAAAATTGAAAAAAATAGTTTTTATCAAGTAGTTGTGTTTTCTTTTGGTGGGTCATGCTGAGTTTTAAACTTTTGATGTCTCATACTTTTGATTTACAACTATTATTTTGAAAATCTAACTTTAGCATTATTTTGAATAACTTGAATTTATGAATTGCAAAATAATTATTCATGTTTAATCACTTGAAAAATTGGATAATAGTGGAATCATTAGTCTCAGTGTTTATCATAATTCTTGAATCAATTCTATTTTATTTATTTTTTATTTTTAGTATTAAAAATTAGGTTTAAAAATCAAATCTTTACAAGTCTAAGAATCGAACTTTCTACCACTATTTAAAAACTACATCAATTTTTGGCGCCGTCGACGCGGACTTTTCTTTAGGTTTTCTTTGGAGGTTTTCTTAGGGAGAAAAGTGACCTATGAGCTAGGCTAAGGAGAGAGGGAAGAAGGGGATGGAGTTTTTGGTGAGAACCGTACAGGAGAAGAGGAAGTTATACCTAGGAAGTACAGGGGAGAATAGGCGTGGAGGAGGAGAGAGAGATAGAAATAGATGGGAAGAGAGACATCGACAGGGAAGATAGAAGACCTAGGGTGTCAGTAGAGAGAAGCTCTGTTCTTCTGGATTGGAAGTGTTCAGGAGAAGAAAGGACAACGCAGACTTTTGGGTTTAATTCTTTCTCTCTATTCCTGTTAATTATTTTTATGGATTTTAAGAAATCCATCTCCATGTTCTAATTGATTTGTAGCTAGGGTTTAATGTTGAAACCACTTAAAGTTTTAGATCAATTAAATCGAATTATTTGATACATACTATTATGATTTGAATAGATTAATTCCGGATTTTTATTTATTTATTTAATGAAAAATTAGTTGTTGCTTCACTGGTTCTGTACAATACAATAACATATGCACAGAATTAATAGGATAGCAAATATGTTTGTTTACTTATTTGATATTTCATGCTTGGGTTAAATCCTTAGGTGAGGTATGCTAAGAAGAGCCAGATATTATTTGTGAATCTATAAATAGTTTCGTATTATTTTCTCGCTAACGCAATTAGATGGTGTATGCATGAGACTTAGAGCTTTTGATGTCCATGCTTAGGGCGTCCCAGTGACATTTGCGACTCTAATACATATAATAGGTGATGTCGATAGAACGAACAATAGGTGAATATTCAGGAGTTATGTTTCACTTCAGTAATTAAATAGAAATAGTGGTGGATACTGAAAACCCTGGTTACTGTTTCTCGCATTTGATTTATTTTATTAGTTTAGTTTGTTTTATTATTTTATTCATAATTCTAAAAATCCCAAAATATTGTTTCTGATTAGTTAATTGAGATATTAATTGCAGTATTGTCCCCGCTACATGTGGGTTCAACCCATACTTGTCGTTATATGCATTGTAGACACCGTGAGATTGCGGTTATTTATATAGGGTATTCTAAAATCCTATCAATTTTTTGGTCTAACTTAGGAGGCTTTGTCTGTGATTGTAGCATCCGACTTGGATAGTAACCAGGAAAGTAGGCTAGTGACCGTGCTTCAAGACAATAAGGAAGCTTTAGGGTGGACCATAACAGACATTAAGGGTATAAGTCTTACTATTTGTATGCATCAGATTCATTTAGAGGATGATACCAAACCGTTTAGGGAGATGCAACGTCAACTTAACCCTAATATGAAAGAAGTAGTTCGAACTGAGGTACTTAAGTTGTTAGATGCGGGTATTATCTACCCCTATCTCAGACAGTAAGTGGGTCAGCCCCGTTCAGGTTATCTCCCAAGAAATCAGGTATCATGATAGTCCAGAATGATAACAATGAGTTAATCCCAACCCGAGTGACCACGGGGTGGCGTGTTTGTATTGACTATAGAAAACTGAACAAGGTCACAAGGAAGGACCACTTTCCCCTTCCTTTTATTGACCAAATGCTTGAGAGATTAGCTGGACATAGCCATTATTGCTTTCTAGTTGGTTTTTCTAGTTATAATCAGATTGTTATTGCCCCATAATACCAATAGAAAACTACTTTTACATGTCCCTTTGGTACCTTTGCGTATAGACGCATGCCTTTCGGGTTGTGTAATGCACCCGCTACTTTTCAGCGTTGTATGATAAGCATATTTTCTGACATGGCAGAACGGTTTTTAGAGGTCTTTATGGATGATTTTTCAGTATTTGGGTCATCTTTCAATGAGTGCTTGCATCATTTGACATTAGTGTTGACTAGATGTAAGGAAAAGAATTTAATGCTTAATTGGGAAAAATGCCATTGCATGGTTCGATCATGAATTGTTTTAGAGCATATCGTATCTTCTAAGGGTATAGAGGTAGACAAAGCCAAAGTTGACCTTATTAATACTTTTGCAAGTTTCCAAAACTGTACGAGATGTTAGGTCATTCTTAGGGTACACATGCTTTCATCGTCGATTCATTAAGGATTTTAGCTTGATTTCTAGACCTCTTTGCAATTTGCTTGCAAAAGATGTTAAGTTTGTCTTTGATGATGCTTGTTTAGAGGCTTTTGAGAAGCTTAAGACTTTACTCACTACCGCCCCATAGTCCAGGCACCTAACTGGAACCTACCCTTTGAGATAATGTGTGATGCTTCAGATTATGCTATTGGTGTTGTGTTGGGTCAGCGAGAAAACAAACTACTTCATGTGATTTACTATGCTAGCAAAACCCTGAATAATGACCAACTAAACTACACCACCACATAGAAGGAACTGTTAGCCATTGTTTTTTCCTTAGACAAGTTTAGATCCTATCTCTTAGGTTCTAAGGTTATAGTCTTTATCGATCATGCTGCTTTGAAGTACCTTCTGTCTAAGAAGGATACTAAACCTAGATTGATTAGATGGATCCTTTTGTTACAAGAATTCTCGCTAGAAATTAGAGACAAAAAAAGGGTACAGAAAATATAGTAGCAGACCACTTGTCTAGACTTATTTTGGATTCCCGTAATGATTCTCCTCCTGTGAGGGATAGCTTTCCTGATAAACAATTATTCGTTGTTTCCCAATCACATTGGTTTGCGAATATAGTGAATTATCTTGTTACTGGTCGAATGCCTCAACACTGGGGTAGTTCTAGGTTTTTAGCTGAGGTGAAGCATTTCTTTTGGGACGATCATTACTTGTTTAAGTATTGTCCAAACCAAATTATTAAGAGATGTATACCTGAGAGTGACCAGTCCAGTATTATTTCCTTTTGTCATGATCATGCTCGTGGGGTCATTTTAGTGCTAAGAAGACCGCTGCTAAGATATTGCAGTGTGGATTCTACTGGCCGTTGTTGTTTAAGATTCCCAAAGTTCCTGTGTTGCTTGTGAGTGATGCCAGAAGTTAGGAACCATTTCTCGTAGAAATATGATGCCTTTGAACCCTATTTTAGTTATTGAGGTCTTTGATGTGTGGGGCATTGATTATAGGGGTCCTTTTCCTAATTCTTTTGGTTATTTTTACATTCTTGTCGTCGTAGACTATGTATCTAAGTAGGTAAAGGTGGTCTCGTGTAAAACAACCGTTTTGGTACACCGCGAGCTATAATTAGTGATGGAGGGTCACACTTTTGTAATCGACCGTTTAAGATTTTAATGAAGAAATATGGTATTACCCACAAAGTAGCTACCCCATATCACCCACAGACTCGTGGTCAAGTAGAGGTTTCCAACAGGGAGATCAAACGTATTCTAGAGAAAACAGTTAATCCTAATAGGAAAGACTGGTCGTTGAGGCTTACTGATGCCTTATGGGCTTACCGTACCGCGTTTAAGACCCCCATCGGAATGTCATCCTATCTCTAGTTTTTGGAAAGGCATGTCACCTGCCCGTCGAGTTAGAACATAGAGCATATTGGGCTGTAAAGTAGTTTAACTTTTCACTTAACAAAGCAGGAGCTCACAAGAAGCTCCATCTCAATAAATTGGAAGAGATTCAGAAAGATGCATATGATGGTGCCAGGGAGTATAAAAACAAAATGAAACTTGTGCATGATAGAAATATTTTAAGAAAGTCATTTTCTCCAAGTCAAAAAGTTCTTTTGTATGATACTCGTTTGCATCTATTCCCCTGGAAGTTACGCTCTCTGTGGACCGGTCCTTTTGTTGTTCGCACTGTCTTTCCTCATGGTGCTATTAAGATTGAGACTCAAGATGGTAGAAATCATTTCAAGGTTAATGGTCAGAGATTGAAACCATTTTTAGAGCCTTTTCCTACAGTTGATGTTGAGGAGGTCCCTCTGGAGGACCCTGCTTAGTCTGATTGACCATCGGGGTTGGTTTTGTACAATAGTATATTTTTGTAGGTTTTTAGGTTTTTATCTTTTTATTCTCCATAGAAGGATTGCTACGCTTCACTCAGGTACTATCTTTCTGACTTACCTCTTTGTTCCTCTTTTTACTTATCTATTGGTACTGCTCTTTATTTTGAAACATTGAGGACACTGTTTGATTTAAGTTTGGGGGAAAGGGAGAAACTTTTTAATGCAATAATAAAAACTCCAAAGTCTAGAAGCTTGTGAACAATTCAGGATGACACTAACCATTCTAAGTATAAGGAAACTTAGCTCTTTTTCTATAGGAATTGGGGTGCCCAGTTAAATGGTTTGAGTTCAGGTGTTAGAAATAACATGATAGTTATCACCATATCTCGGAGTCTATCTCAACCATATCACCTTGTGTTTTTATTTTTGCAATTTGTGTTTCTCTAAGTGATTTGGTGGGGCACCAGTATCGAATTGTTATCGCCGCCAGGATGAAATAGAGTGTTGAGATCAAGCCCCATTTTTATTTCTTACAAAAAAAATTAAAAAAATCGAGTATTGACACTTTGATAGCAATATGTGTGTATTTTCCCTGTCTCCGTCGCCTAAGCAAGCGTGGAACGCATGATCCACGGAAACTATCATGTAAGATGCTGATAAGGACCATGCGCTTGGATTCAATTTGATCCAATCATATTGTCAATACATTTATAATTGTTTTATTTTCAATAAATCGATCGACTGGACCCTTGTATATACCAGTTAAGTCGATATTAGTGGGAGCGCATCTCAATCCATTAGGATTCATCCTGGCACTGACCTTCAGACAGATATGGGAAACACCGTTCACCTTAGTCAACATATGCACCATTCAACACTTCTAGATCCATCTTTTAAATCTATTCATGTGATTGAACTTTGATAGATTCTGAGTGTTGTGGTTGAACTATCTAAGTAGAGCTTTGTTATCTTATATATGAATTTTAGTATGATGAGTGCAAACTCGTGTACAACAATTGGACTCATATAGGGTAATGATTCCCATAGCTGAAGAATTTAGAATGCCAACTAAATAGTTTGTTTAGTGTTTATCCTCAATCGTTCATAAGTAGCTAAAATTGGAGTAAAGGTTTTGTGGGTATACCTCTTGTAAACCCTCACGAGACAAAACTCATCCACTAGGGACACCTAGGGGTTTAAAGGCTTATTACATATGCTAAATGTAGTTGTGATTCCTGCGAAAGTGAGTTAGGATTTTATTTTCTAGATTAGATTTGCTCGAGGACTAGCAAATAGTAAGTTTGGGGGTATTTGATAGATACATTTTTTTGTCTAAATTGTGCTCGATTATCTATTTTGATAGTGTTCGATTTTGTACTATTTATGGTTTTTTATGTCTTTGTAGGTATTTTCAAGAAATAAAGATTTGTGGAAAAACCGACTCAAAAGTGTTAAAGGCACCCGGAAAAATTACTAAAGGCACCCAAGACAAAGTGTTAAATGCACCCAACTCTTGGATTGGGGGCACCCCCTTTGTATTTCAAAACCCCGAGAATGGCGGGGAATGGTTGTTCGCGTAGAGAATTCCTGGATTAGTTGGCAACCGAGTTTTAAGGGTTTTTTAGGTGATTTCAAGTTACCACAATCAAGACACAATCTATACTAGCTTAGACACACGCAATCCAGAGAGTTTCACGCCGGAAAATGGGTGAAAAATCCAGTTGGGATCCGGAGAAGGGAAACACATTTTGATTCAGATTTACAATGATTTAGAGTTGGTTTTGGATTTGTTTTTTGAGTCCTTATCGGTTCACAAGGGTTTCTAGGGTTTACTAATATTTTATATAGCCAAGAGAAACGAGAAACAAAATATGTAGAGCCACCGGAAAAAATTCAGGAAAAAAAAGTTATCTGCTGGTGAAGAAGATAGCCAAGAACATAAGTCTCCGGAGAAGAGTCGCAGTTTTTATTGCATATTCATTCATATTTATACAGCGTCTCTGGTCCGTCCTTTATTTCTGCTTTCTTCAGTAACGCAAAGAACAGTCTCTGTAACGCTTATAAGTGTATCAGTTCTTCTGTTTTACTTCTATTCATTCATTGTAAACACTTTTTGAGCTATGAAAAACTATTTTGAGAGTGTTTCCAATATGATGAGCTAATCACCATTGCTGGGCGACGGAGGAAGGTATTTTTCCAATAATAAAGTGGTAATTCTTATTTTATTTAATTTTTGCAATTCTTTTATTATTATTTGCTTTGAATTAACATGAAAAAAATAGTTTTTATCAAGTAGTTGTGTTTTCTTTTGATGGGTCATGCTGAGTTTTAAACTTTTGATGTCTCATACTTTTGATTTACAACTATTATTTTGAAAATCTAACTTTAGCATTATTTTGAATAACTTGAATTTATGAATTGCAAAATAATTATTCATGTTTAATCACTTGAAAAATTGGATAATAGTGGAATCCTTAGTCTCAATGTTTACCATAATTCTTGAATCAATTCTATTTTAGTTTTCTTTATTTTTAGTATTAAAAATTAGGTTTAAAAATTAAATCTTTATAAATCTGAGAATCGAACTTACTACCACTATTTAAAAACTACGTCAAATAGGTAAAGAAAGAAAATGAAGAGACAGGAAACGAAATGGATCAAGAATTACAAACTATTCAACTTTAGGAAAATCAATAAACACAAATCTATATAAATTTAGAACAGTTTATATCACCAAAGAGAAAAAGGTAAACCTTAAAGCTACCAGATTTTGTAAGAATAATTTGATTGATTTGGAAGTAATTTCGGGTGCTTTTAGTTTTGTTATGAATTTGGTGAATGACCTTGGATGATTATTTTTTTTCGGTTGACATAGAAAATTACCGAGAAAAGGTGCAACTGTAAAGTGAAAAATCGACGATCCATACACAGGTTCAATTTTTGTAGTATATATTTGTTTTCATGGTGAATATATAACCTTGTGTATGAGTTTAAGTTAATTTTTTAATCATATAAATTATTTCGTTCATGTCAAAATTGGGAGTGAGTTTTGTAAAGTTTAGTATTTTGATTATTTCAGTTGAAAATCAAAAACTCAAATTCCTAATTTCATTTTGTGGGTTAATGTTCAATTTTTTGTTTGTTGAACTTTAATTGTGAAGACATAATATTCTCCATTTTCTCTGTCCTCCCTACCTTCAACCCGCAGAGTGCTTCCTGCTCAGATTTGCTCTGCCCTTCTCGACCTCCATCACTACAGATAAATGCTTAAATTTTGGTTTGATTCCTCCTCTAATCATAAACCTATATATGGCTGTACTAACCAGTTTAGGAATCCAATACGATATCCCTGACAACCTTCTTAATATGAAACTGTTGATATCCTTCATCGCAATGTTGTAGGCAACCATTACATCACAATATGTTATCATAGATTATTTTTTTGAAGCATATCATAGATTTTTTAAATTATGTTGTTGTACGAATACTTCATAACTCAAGTATAGACCGGCCATTTCCAGGGATAAGGGATTTGAATTATATTTGTGTTTGTATCCTTTTTGCAGGGATTTTGATTAGTATTTGTATCATTTTCTTTGTAGATCTCTCATTCACAACAATTAGCACATTGACAATACAGTAAACTATCTTCTCAGTCACATCTCATTAATAACTTATTCATACAAATCAAAGATTCTTCGGTACAACCTAACATTTAATTGATTTTGTAGGTGACAGAAGGAGGTGTAAATCATTCGATTAACCAACAACAGGTATGGATTGTTGTAACAATCAAATTAGAATTTGAGTGGTTCATCTATTTTATGTGTCGTGTTTCCTGAGTAGAGTTCTACATGTGCCAATGTAGGTTAACACTAAGTAGGAGAACGTTAGTGGATTTTGGGTATCTTGCTCATATATGAAACTCATTTATCAACCTATCTTGTTCGTCGCCTTATATCATTATTAAATTCAATTAATGATTTGGGAAAATATAATAATAATATTATATGATTCGATCATTGCATATATTTCATTATGGCCATGGTAAAGTGTGTCATGTAACTAATCACGGACTTGTTCCTTCTCTCTTTTTGTCTTCGTTATCCACATCCCAAAATAATTTAGCCAACTTAGTGTATTTCGCCATTTATTTATAATATCATGTTTTAAGTATATAATCTATAGAAATATAAAAATGATAATATTAGTACAAATACAAGATCTAATAAATGTAAATCTGATTGCTTCTTTCTTTTCTGGTGGCAGAATATTATCACGAATATATTTAATATAGGGATCACGCTAGTCCCTTGTTTGGTATATTTTTAGAGCCTCTGATTGATGTGGAGGAGCTTTGCAGTTGAAGCAAGATCCTTGTATCGCTCGCGCTCAAGACTGAGTCTCCATGATGGGCCAATAGTACCCAAGACGTTGGAGGCGCCTATAGAGACTCATTACTAGTGTTTGTCCACACATCTCGTCATGAATGCGATTGGGTTATTATTATGCATCGACATCTCCAAGGCATCTTGATAGAGTCCCATCTGAGTTCCTGCATTATAGGGCTCCATGTAGCAGAAAGAAATTCTTCAGATCTTTAAGGCTAATGTTCCCTTGAGAAAGTGAGTTGTTGAGTTCGTCAAATTATAGGTGCCTTCTAATCATGGGCTTGAACATCATCCAACAATGACGGACTTCGGTTAGGGGATTCACGTGTGTGGACCAGGATTGGTTGTAGACGCAGGGAGACTGAGGAAACAGAATAATGAGGGGTTAGATTATTTTGTCTCAACTACACTAGATCGAAGTTGCATAGTAGGCGAGAGTGTAGCGGTTTAATTATGAGAGTATTCAAAATTGGACTAGGTCTCGGGATTTTTTGGCAAATAATTAACCTCGTTAACAAAATCTTGTGTATTGTGTAGTTTACTTTACTTTACGTGTTATATTATTTATCTTTATAATTAAAGTAAAAGCACTAGTAGGTTAATTGTACCGTGGTGATTTGTAATTTGTTATATCATGAACGAAGATTATAACAAAGGTGTGTCTTATATAGGTTAAACGAAAAATATTTGATGGTGTACTCAGTACTCCTGTCTTTTCAGAAAATATGCACAAATATGTAAAATGATTAATCAATTATTTAAAAAATTATAATTAAAAAAGTTATTTTATTTTTGGTCAAATAGAAGTTTTGACAGTCAACGGTTGACCTAAGTACCAACCCTTATGAAAATATGGGTACCAAAGTAAGGTTCTGGTCAAAACTTAGGTACCAATATACAAATAACTCTGTATTGTTTTTTCTTACATACTTAAATAATTTAATGGAATAAATGATTCTAAGTTTTAATTATAATTTCAAAATCAAATAATTTTGGAAAAAAATATTTATTTTGTAAAAACGTGTTTTACACCTGTCAAGAGAGTTGATGTCGTTGGACATTCTCTCAAGTTGTATATCAATAATCAATTGTAATTCTTGATATAAAAAGGAAGAAAATTGGACTATTTAAACTCTTATATAACTGATACAACTGTTGACCATTATAGCCGGTGACTAACTGTAATGACCCGACCTTCCAACGATATTGTCCCCACTAAACCACTACGGTCATCCGGCAGTATGAGGTTTTCTACAGGCACCTCTGCGGTTATCCAGCAGCAGCTTCCCGGGAGGTCATCCATCCCTGGATTACTCCCGCCCGAGCACGCTTAACTGCAGAGTTTTTTTGCCAACTCTGAGCCAATTGTGCTGAAAAGGCCTCGGTGTTAGGAAAAGACAAACCATTACCTATATTTCATTCGGCGAACCCTACCTGCTGAATTGGGGTATTACAATACCACCACCTTAAATTGGAGTCGTCCTCGGCTCCGGAATATATTCAAGCCCAGATCTCTGACGTTCCCTACCACCTATAAGACCAATACCTGGAACACCCTGTCCAACGTACTCTCTCACCCTTGGCAGGTGACCCGTCGTCGGCTCTGATACCACTTTATAATGACCCGATCTTCCACCGATACTTTCCCCACTTAGCCACTGCGGTCATCCGACAGTGTGAGGTCACCCATCCCTGGATTACTCCCGCCCGAGCACGCTTAACTTCAGAGCTTTTTGCCAACTCTGAGCCAGTTGTGCTGAAAAGGCCTCGGTGTTAGGAAAGGACAAACCATTACCTATATTCCATTCGGCGAACCCTACCTGACGAATTGGAGTATTACAATACCACCACCTTAAATTGGAGCCGTCCTCGGCTCCGGAATATATTCAAGCCAAGATCTCCGACGTTCCCTACCACCTATGAGAACAATACCTGGAACACCCCGTCCAGCGTATTCTCTCACCCTTGGCAGGTGACCCGTCGTCGGCTCTGATACCACTTTATAATAACCCGACCTTCCACCGATACTTTCCCCACTTAGCCACTACGGTCATCCGGCGGGCACCGCTGCGGTCATCCAGCAGCAGCTTCCCGGGAGGTCACCCATCCCTGGATTACTCCCGCCCGAGCACGCTTAACTTCAGAGCTTTTTTCCAACTCTGAGCCAGTTGTGCTGAAAAGGCCTCGGTGTTAGGAAAGGACAAACCATTACCTATATTCCATTCGGCGAACCCTACCTGCCGAATTGGGGTATCACAATTGTATCGGTGACCGCAGTGGTATCAGACCCGGATGACCGCAGTGGCTAAGTGGGGACAATATCGGTGGAAGGTCGAGTCATTACAAAATGGTATCAGAGCCTACGACGGGTCACCTACCAAGGGTGAGAGAGTACGTTGGACGGGGTGTTCCAGGTATTGTTCTCATAGGTGGTAGGGAACGTCGGAGATCTTGGCTTGAATATATTCCGGAGCCGAGGACGGCTCCAATTTAAGGTGGTGGTATTGTAATACCCCAATTCGGAAGGTAGGGTTCGTCGAATGGAATATAGGTAATGGTTTGTCATTTCCTAACACAGAGGACTTTTCAGCACAACTGGCTCAGAGTTGGCAAAAAGCTCTGCAGTTAAGCGTGCTCGGGCGGGAGTAATCCAGGGATGAGTGACCTCCCGGGAAGTTGCTGTGGATAACCGCAGCAGTGCCCGTAGAAAACCCCACACTTTCGGATGACCGCAGTGGCTAAGTGGGGACAATATCGGTGGAAGTTCGGGTCATTACACTAACGTACACTAAAACTAACACCTGCCATTCTACTCACACACACACAATTAGCACATGCACAATTTTGTTCTCCAACATCCCCTGCAAGACCAAGGTCTATGGAGAAGCCAAGACACTGAGTTTGTACCTGAGAAATGAAAATTTTGAGGTAGACAAACCCTTGTTAAAAATATCAATAATTTGCTTTTGAGTAGACAGGAAATGTACCTCCAAGGAATTTGCAACCACTAACTCTCAAACAAAATGAAAAGAAATCTCAATATGTTTCATTCAATTGTGAAAAATGGGATTTGTTGTTAGATAAGTTGCACCTATATTATCACACCATAAAAGTGGATCTCTAGGAGAAGTAAATTGAATTTCCGATAGAAGTAATTGAATCCATGTAATCTCTGAAGTTGCACCATCTAAAGCACGATACTCAGCTTCAGGCTTAACTTAATGTAGATGGTGGGTTTTTGTCAAGGCTAAAATGGTAGAAGATTATGTTTCTGACCGAGTTTCAGAAATATTTGAACTTCATAATTCGGCAAAGAATTTTAAAATAGGCATTCATCCCTGTCTCTCTCTGTATGTACATAATCGCATGAATGCATCACCTGGGTGACCTTATCAGATTATTACATATGTGATCAAATTCATTAGATGAATCAACATTCATCCCTGTACAAAATTATTAGAATAGCACTAGTGCTCATTATAACACTCCCAAATATTTTATAATTTTTACATAACAAATCTCAAGCTCCTAGATGGATTGCCCACTAGTATAAAGCAGTTTTGAGTGTTCTCTGGTGCTATATTCCATAGCTGAATTCCCAAAAATTACCTTCTATCAATATTTATCCTCAACTGAATGATATTGACTTACTAAAAATGCATATACAACTTTGTATAGAAGTATGTATTAAATTACATATGAATTTACTCGACTAAAGTACCATAAATGTGCTTAGGTACCAAGTTAAAAATTGTGCTAATCTAATACCCGGTATTTTTATTTCCCGTTTCGGGTTAGATTTTACCCGACTTGGCTAACCTTGTTGTTTAGGTGTTTTCTTTGCCTTAGCCTAGGTGAGTTGCTTGAACTAGGAAAACTACAAGTTTTGGGTGGAAATATAGTCACCTAATTAATTTTAATAAATAAATAAAATTAGTGAAAATGAAAAGATAATTGAAATAAATAAAATAAATATGTGTATGTTATGAAAACAAGAGTTTATGTCTCTATTTATAAGGATTAGAGACTTGGTTCCCAAGATATGTAAACTTTAATCTTAGATACAAGGGAATCTTAGTAATTAAACTTTAAGTTTATAACACTCCCCTGATGACCATTGTGGTAAGTCATTACAAACATACCAGGAAAACTCAAAAGAGAAAAACCTGAACATGCATAAACATAAAGACTTGAAACAGTGTTGGATACGCAAATGTTGCCTCGTTAAAACCTTGACAAGAAAAACTCAGCGGGACAAAACCTTGACGAAGGAAAAAAAGTACAACGCGATAAGTCCAGTAAATGCACCCTCCCCCTGATGAGTACTTCAATCAAATCTTGGCTTGCAAATCTTTGAGTCTAGACTTTCCAATTTCGTTGAACAAATTTCTTGAATGCTGGAGATAACACTGCTTTCGTGAAGAAATCTTCTAGATGATGAAGTGTTCTTTTGTGTTGCACACGCGGTATTGTTATCGAATAATAGTGTTCTCTCGAGTCTTCGTGCTTCTTTAAACACATTGGGGACTTGTGTCATGGATTGCTAGCTTCTCGGAGATGATTTGTAGAATTAGTTGATATAGTTTCTTCAACAAAGTGCCAAGATATGAATACACTACAATAGGTGAACAAAAATTGTATTTGACTTCCATGTTGGGATTAGTTACTAGTTCAAATTAATTAAATCTTATGTGGTTTAGAAGGACATCCAAATTCATAGGAGGTGGTTATGTTGATTTGGTCTAATCAAATAAGGGAATCCACTTAATAACCGAAATTATACAATAACTCCCCCTTGGATGACCACCATGTTGAATAAAATTGCCTCACTAAAACCTTGCCAGTAAAACCAAATGGGATAAAATCTAGACGAAGGAAAAAGAGCACAATATCAACATTTTGAAATTAAACGTCAGTGAGATGTTGCCTCGTTAAAACCTTGTCAAAAAAACCACATGGGACAAGAACCTGAAACGAAGGGAAAAAAATATAAATTTTGACGATTTATGGATGCTAACTCAACTATATAAGTATTACAGAAAACAAGCATAAAAATCATAACTCTAGTTTATAGCATATACAAGTTTTATGCAAGCATAATATTTAAACTAAGGATTTAAAAAATAATAATATTTATGCTGCTAAAGTATGAATTTTTGTGTTTTTAAAGACTCCTTAAGAGACCTGTAAAGTTAATATCATCAACTAATTAATCCGGATTTTTGGTTTTGTACCAAATTTCTAAAAACACATAAAGGATTGTTAAACCTAACATAATCGAGTCAGGTGGCTGCCTGAATCTAATTTGAATCCTCCATGGATTACAAATTTGAATATGTTCTCCGACCAAATTTCATGTGTAAATGCAATACAAGTCTTTCAAGGACTACCATGCCAAATGCATCATATAAGAAGAAAAAAAATATTGAACAAATCCTAGGGTCTGAGCTAAAATAAAACCCTCAAATCGTTTTTACAACGAATATATTTCTCGTATAACGCAACATTACTACGCCAACCTGTAGTTAATAGGCTTGACATTTTTAAAGTGTTAAGTCTTGGATCCAAAATTGCGTTAATCGAGAGATAAATCCAACCTAATTTGGATTGTATCCCAACCAATCACATATGTCGATATTCCTCTGCAAAGGGGTCAACAACCACCATCATTTATTATATCCGTAGCTACTGTAAATGAATACTCGACAATCATTAGCTTACTATGATCCCACGAGAACCTCAAATGTATGTATATCTTGAAAAATTCAATCTATTACTGGTACCAACGTCCTCCATGTGCCTTATAATCTCCACTGGAAGATGAGGAGATATTAACTTTGAAAATGTGAATCTTGCTTTGAAAAACTCTATTGGAGCATTATCTGTAGCCTCTTATAAAATGCTACTTGTTGTTGTATGTGATTGAATTTGCCTTTTCAAGAGGAAAAAGCTTATATAAAAGCATAATGAGACATTTTCACTCCTATCCAATGACAATCTTTTTCGATTTGATAATGATGGAAGAGAAATTGATATAACTTTTAAGTTAATTAACACCAATGTATGGTAGTGTATAGTCTCCCCATGATTATGGCGGAAATATTTTCATATCATATACAAAAACTTTAAGTTTCGTAAAGTATTATCCAATTAATTCAAGGACATATACTTAAGTAAATATTTACCATCAGCCACGTTTTACTTTTGATTATAACATAAATCATATAAAACATGCAAGTAAATCTCCAATAATTTTGTGACCTATAGGGCCAACGAGAAAATCATTCACTATAGAATGAAATTACAGACATTTTCTTGAACAAAATAAATTTATCTCAAGATCAATTAAGTAACTTAAGGACTAATGAAATAGGCTAACAAGCCGGGTGCTCCCATTGACCTTTAGTGTCCTACCAAATTCTAACTACAAGTGGAACAATTCCAATTTTGGAGATTCGTACCAGGAGAAAAAATAGAAACTTGCTCAATATCCCTCAGGAATGCAACAATACCTCGTTTTGTTGGTGTTTGCAATTGCAATTGTGAATACCATGATAACGATATCTCACCCTTTTAGGATCGATAGAGAAAATTCATTTCCAATTGGTTTATATGATTCTTTTTTATAAAATATAGAAATCAGTATCGTTATTCTTTGTGTAGAAAAATCCACTTGTGGATGAATAGCTTCTTTGAAGGAATAGAAACCAATGGTTTATTATTAGATAAAACCATATTAGATGGCAAAGGTTTCTTGTAAACCTATGATCCATGCCATTCTTTTAGAATGGACAAAAAATAATTACACCATATCGACAAAGTGAAAAAGTATGTCAATCTATTTTATCTCTCATCTTATAGAAATGATGGAGAAATCACCAATTGGTTTTATACGATTTATCACAATCGAATCGACAAGAATTTTTTTTTATCGTTTTGGTCGTCGCATAGAGAAAATCCACTTTGTGGTTGACGGATGGTTTCTTGCAAAAAATAAAATAGAAACTATATGGGTAAATTACATGATCCTTGTTTAAGGACAAAGATACTAAATTTAATTGACCGTAGATTTTTAAACCATGCACGTGATTAGTTACTGTAAAGGTAATTAAATTACGATAACATTAAAAAAAATTGGTGATTACAATTTTATTAGATGAATAGAAAACTATAAACCGTCTTTTGATAGATTTTTTTTTTCATAAATAAAAAAAGATTAGGGAAGGAATTACCCACGTCCATCGTCCATCACCAAGAAATGTCTGTAACTTTGGCCCATGTGCACCGAGTGCACTTCAAAAAAGAATTCTCCTGTTAGTAATGATAAAATCTAATAACATTGGACAACCAATAACCTTGACATGCACAGTTGATTAGGATGTACATAACAAAATAATCATTTTCAAAACTTTATTACTGTGTATATGGATTTGATATACAAAATAAAATAGTCAAACTTTAGTATATAGATAAAAGAAGACTTAATTAATTAAGTTCTAGAATAGCTAGAATTAAAATACTCAAATAAGTTTTGAGAGTTCCGGCAATAAAAAAAAGTCCTCGGTAAAACTGAAATACATGTCCTGTTTGCAAGAGCATAAAGGATAATTAAACAATTCAAAGATTACGGTTTCTTTTTTTTTTTTTTTGGTAAAACTCATTCGTAGACCCAATAGGATGTTTAGTAATTATTATTATAATAGATTATAAACTTATAATTTATTATTCAACCCATAATCCATTATATAGATGTGTTAAAGTTTATAAAAATTGATTATTTTAATCATAATTGAGAAAACTCATTATTTTTGTAAGTAGAAAAAAGTTATTTATAAAAATTATTATAACTAATATTTTTTAATAAAAATGAATTAAATTTTTTTCCTTATTTTTTCTAAACTATCAAGAGAGAGACAAAAACAATAGTGGACTAAAAAGAAGTTCTTAGATCATCATTCTTTCCTCTCCTCTTCGAGAGCATTTTTCTAAAATAATCAATTATTCCAAAAATATATTTATTAAAATTTATTAAAAAAATGATTAATAGCATAATCATTTTTCAATTTATGATTATTTATAATTATAAATGATAATTATAATTTTTACCAAACGTCCCCTAAAGTATTTTGCAGGTGACATAGGTCAAATAAGGGCTAAAATAATGGACGAACCATGTGTAAAACAAAAATCACCATTATACAGTCACATCCAGTCATACCAATAGATGTATGAAACTAGATATGTGATTCATAACCAAACTACAGTATACATAAGTACATGTTAATGTTTGATTAAATGTAAACCTAGATTAAAAATAAAAATAAAACCTAATTAAAAATAATGATTAGGGATTTAATTTCTATAAAAAAAATAAAAAATACAGAAAAATAGTTAGAGCTACGTGCTTGATAACGTGATATGAAATAGAAAAGGAGGAGAAGAAGACACAAAATAGAGAGGTTCCCATTAGATGTGCGTGAAATACAAGAGTTTATGTCTCTATAAAGGGATTAGATATTTGGTGCGCAAGATATATAAACCTAATCTTAGACACAAATGCATCTTAAAATTAAACTTTTAGGTTTATAACAGTGTATTAATTATTATTAAAGTATTAATATTGATATAGGTTTTTTAATAAAAATTGGGGAAAAGAAATTTAAGGATTAGAAAACTAAAAGCTAGGGAAAAGGAGATGGAGTTAGCATTTTTAGAGTAAAGGGCTTTGAAAAATCAAAAGAAAATTGTAGCTAATACAAGGTAGAATGCTAGATCCTTTTTTCTTTGGGTGATTTGTTTATATTTAGTTTCAAATTCATATGATTTTGTATTGTTAGGTTTCTGGGATTTAGTTATGTAAATCAGTATCTCCGATCGATGATCAACTTTTTCATATTAATATATAACATGATTAGGTATCTATGATTAAATTTTTAAGATAATCCACCGTAAATTCACCGTTGAATGTATTTTTTAAGTTGGGTGATGTTTCTGAATTTTCTAGATAGTTTCGTTTGGTTATGTTTTTGATGTGTTTATGCAATCTTAATGATGCAATAATGATTTGTAATCTTAACAAAAGTTGTATCTATGTATAATATTATTCATTGTGATTTAGATTTGCTCAACTTCAGGTTACTATGAATTTATCATGAATTTTTTGGTAATAATATACAATCTGCCCAGTTTTTAGGACGTCATTTTAAATTCAATTTCTTTTGTTTGAACCGTTAGCTTGCTGTGAATTTTAGAAATATGTTGTTTTTTATTTATTTCATATAGGTTCCTGTAAAATTTGAAGACGATCATATAAAATTATCACTATGAAGCATATAATATAATACGTTTGCAGTTAGTTTGTTTGATTAAAAGCTTAAAAGAATTCATGTTGTTTGTTCATATATTGTTAAGTCATGGTTGCTTGTATTGTTTGTAAATAAATAAGTTCATGTTTTACCGTTATAATGGAACATGGTTCCATGCTAACGGCGGGTAATGATCCCCGAAAGTTAAATGGGTAATGATCCCCATGTAGGAACTTATGTTCCTGACCATCAATGGAGGCCCTCCGTGCCGGATAAACGATAGGTGGAATACGAACCAAGGACAATTTTACCATAAAATCATGTGTTGAAATCTAATTGGATAAGTTATTGGAAATAATATTGGTATTGTGAACTCATGATTGAACAAATGAATTGGATGATTTATTAAAAATAATACTTGTATGGTAATCTTGTTGGTTGAATATATATATATATATATATCATTGATTGCTTGAAATTATGTCGTAAACTCATGTTATATGTTATTTGACTCATTGATATTTTTATGCATGTTTTGATATTGGGAATGCATTCTACTAAGATGTCATCTCACCCCAATTAACATTCTTGCAGATTTCTTGAAAGTTGGAGGTGGAAGTTAGAAATACGTAGCTTAGTGATTGCATTGCTTGGAATATAATTTGAATTAGCATGTTTGGTTGAAAATGTTGTGAACGATGATAAGTGGATTCATATGCTTAAATTCATCTTATTTAAAAGTTTAATTATACTTGATATGAAAAGTACATTAGTTAAAATATATATGCATCTGTTTCGTTCTGATCCGTAATGCCTTGAGTTCGAATCTCCATATGGGTTTGACCCTGGTCCAGAACTCGAGATGTTAAAACTAAAGTAAAAAATATAGCTTTCACTAGCTAAATCTAGCCTTTCCCATGTCAATCCTTGCTTA
Source organism: Papaver californicum (assembly GCA_023531435.1). Lineage (NCBI taxonomy): Eukaryota > Viridiplantae > Streptophyta > Magnoliopsida > Ranunculales > Papaveraceae > Papaver > Papaver californicum. The sequence goes on from JAJJMC010031495.1 coordinate 2,958,353, forward strand.
AGGAAGCAACCAACGTGAAATATATGTAAAAGAATTCAATTATAGGCTTAGGAAACACTAAAATTAGGTTTGCAACATTTATAAGTGTCTCAAACAGCCAACAAAGCCTTCCAACCCTAGTTCGGCAAAGGGAACGACTCAAACTTTAGTTTGCAAACATCTCACTTGGACGGCCACACCAAGTTAGTCCTCTCTTGCTTGTTCGTCCAAGTTAGTCCTCTCTACTTGTTCGTCCAAGTTAGCCCTCTCTACTTTCCATCTAAGTTAGCCTCCCCTGCTTGTTCGTCCAAGCCTCCTCCCTTGCTTTTCCGTCCAAGCTATATCCCTCACTTATTCGTTCAAGTCAGGCCTCTCACTTGTCCGTCCAAGTCAGGCCTCTCACCTTGTCTGTCAAGGCCATACTCAGCCTCACGCGTATATTTTCGAACTAGGCCTCACTCATATATTTTCATGCATGACCTCACATGTATATTTTTGAACATGGACTCACACATATATTCTTGTGCTCAACATACTGCGTATATGTTTGCACTCAACATGACACATATAGTTTTCCATACTCAAAGTATCAATTCTAATTGACCAGTATAAACTCACATTGTTCCTCATGAATCCAATAAAATAAAATAAATTACATATTTTATTTTAATTTGTATATTTTTACGATAAGTCTTGCTAGACTAATCAGGCTAGTCAAGCAGGACAAACGATTAGTCAAAAGACTAACTAAGTAAGTCTCATTCGACTTTACATTAGTAGTGTTTAATGCTACAAAATTTACACGAGACATCAAATATATCACAATTGGGGAATATTCACTAAGGTATTAGTCTGAAGGTCTATGACACATGGTGCAGCAGTGCTCCCACTAAAGAGAAAATCTATGGAAAGTTCGATTAACAGTTAAGTAGAGGAGAGGTGGGTGAGCAACCGTCCATTCATCCTCAAACAAAATGGGGAATAGTTACTAGTATATCCTCCACCATCTCCACTTCATCAGTACTCCACTATCGACACTTTCTACGAGGTAAGGTCAGGTAAACGGTTATAATAACTATTATAAATAGATTTCTGAATCTATTGAAGGAAATGAGAACAACATAAGTCGAGCAACTTGATTTCTATATAATCTTCTCATTCACACACAAAGAGTTGTTCATAACTATTCATACCTATCACATCCCATAGAGTCTGATACTCTGACCTCAACCTTTCTCTTATTTTCCCTCCCTAAGACCAACCCTTCTCCTTCTCTTTTGTGAATGAAACAAAATTGGAACAACCATATCTTGGTTTAGGCCAATTTCGCTCTGATTTTGATCTCTCGAACTTTAAAAGTACTTCTACAGTACAAATGTTTAAGGATCAACGAACATTCATCTGTTCACCCCACTTTTCCCAATTTAACCTCTAAATTCGTTTTCTCCACAAACACCTGGACACAGTTTTCTGCTTCTTAGAACACCAGCATATGAGATCTGGACCCATGAATATAGCTATACCACTTGTTGATCTCCTATCAGTCATGTCACCTGCCCAATCAACATCAGAGTATGCTTGAATCTGTAAGGAACTAAACTTCTTAAGTTGTAAACCAAAGATCAAAGTACCATTGAGATATCTAACAATGCGTTTCACGGCATACCAATTAGCATCTGTAGGTGAGTGTATATACCTTGTTGAAAGAAAAAGTTACATCATGTCTAGTAATTATGACATACTAAATTACACCAACTGTACTCCTATAAAGAACTGGATCAACAAACAAAAAAGACTCTTTATCTGAACTAGACTTAACAAAAGGAGTGGAACATGACTTAGCCAAATTCATCTTGGTCTTGACCAATATATTAGAGATGTACTATTGTTAAGAAAGAAGAATCCATGCAGAGTTTTTTGTAGCTTGAAATACCCCCAAAAAATGAAGTTCTCTTAAATCTTTGATTGCAAATTCTTTACCCAAGGTGGTAATAAGTTGAGCAACAACATAAGAAGCACTACCAGTCACCAAGATATCATCCACATGGACTAAGACATATAGAGCTGCAGAAAAATCAACTTTAAATAAAATAAAGGTATCAGTTTTGGCTGACCGAAAACAATATTTTGTAAAAAAAAATGGTTAAGCCTGTCAAACCAAGCCCTAAGGGTTTGTTCCAGGACATATTAAGATCTCTGCAGTTTACACACATGATTGGCATAAGCTTATCAGATTAACCAGGAAGTTGAGCCATAAACACATCTTTTGTGAGATAGCCATGCAAAAAGGCATTCTTAACATCTAATTGTCTGATCTTCCAGCCATTGTAAAGTGAAATGGATAGAATCATATGCACCATGGTTGGTTTAACAACTGGACATAATGTGTCCTGGCAGTCAATCCCCTCAACCTGATTAAAACCCTTTGTAACCAGCCTAGCTTTATATCTTTCTATAGAACCATCAACATTCCTCTTTATTATGAAGATCCATTTGCATCCTATGACATTTACATTTGAATTAACTAAGACCAATTTCCAATTTCCATTCTACAATAAGGCATTTATCTTTTCACCCATTGCACCTCTCCACCTAGGATCCTTACAAGCCCCAAAATAGCAAGTAGGAACTGTAATATCCTCACACATAGTTTGTACCTCAGAAACATAAACCTTAGGCTTAGTGATACCTTTCTTTCCTCTTGTGGTCATAGGATGTACATTTGTAGTAAGCAAAGATGGTGTAGATGAGAAAGGTGAAGTAGTGGATAAAGGTGGAATAACAGTAACATCAAATAAAGGAATATCAACCTTATTTTGCACAACAACAATTGAAGAAGTAGATGGCAAAAATGACACAGTGGTGATAGAAGCATTATCTGACTCAACTTGCTGAAACAATGTTGCATATGGAAAATCTTTCTCATCAAATTTCACATCCCTTGAAATTCTAATTTTGTTAGTTGAAGGGTTCAAACATCTGTAACCTTTATGCATAAGACTTTAACCTAGGAATATGCACCTGATTGACCTTTGTTCCAGTTTATTGGTGTTGAAGGGTCTTAAGCATGGATAACATGCACATCCAAAGCTTTTGAGAAACTTGCAGTCTGGTTTGAGCTTAAACAAATATTCAAAAGGAGAAATTTGATTTATCCTTGATGTTGGTAGTCTGTTAATAAGGAAGTAGGCAGTTTCAAATGTATAAGACCAATACGAGATTGGCAATGAGGTATGAGACAAATGAGCTAAACCATTTTCTAATATATGTATGTGTTTTCTTTCAGCTGTTCCATTTTTGAGCATGGGGATGAGGACAAGATACTTTGTGTCCTATACCACATGATTCCAAGTATGTTGAGACATTCCTATATTCACCTCCCCAATCAGATTAAACAAACTTAATCTTTTCACCTAGCAGATTTCCAACGTGAAGTTTGAACTTGGAAAATGTAGATAAAACCTCAGACTTATAAGCTAAGGGATACAACCATGTAAATCAACTAAAGGAATCAATAAAAGAAACATAATATTTGAATGCATTAATTGAACACAGGGAGAGACCCAAACATCTATATGAATTAAATCCAAAGGACCAGACACAATGGTTTGAAAACTTGTAGGAAACGACAAAGCATGACTCTTAGCTAGTTGACAAGCAGAACAAATGGGAAAGACAAATGATTATCTATAACAACATCAACATAAGATAAAATATGTTTTAAAGTGTGATAGGTATGATGACCTAAATTATTATGCCAATTAGTTGTAGTTGAGGTGGATGAGGTGAGTATCTGCTTCAGCTGAGCAGCGGTGAATTCCATATGATGTAAACCATCTTTAACAGGACCATGGAGAAGAACCTTGCAAGTGACCAAATCCTCACAAAAAATTTATCATGATGAAATTCAAAGAAACATTTATTCTCCTTGGTAAATTGTTGCATAAAAATGAGATTTTAAGTAATAAATGGCACATGAAGAACATTGGAAAGAGTGAATTTTGTAATATCTTGATGAATAATAGAAGAGCCAATGTGAGTAATGTGCAAACCTCATCCATTGCCTACACACATTTGATCTGTGCCTTGATATTCAAAATGCAAGTTTAAGTTGGGGAAGTCAGATGTAATATGATGAGTAGCACCTGATTCAGGTATCCAACTAGAAGCATTAGGAACTGAAGTTTCATCATATACAGTAAATGCTTCAGGTTCTGGATGCCAAAATTCATTAAAATCATCATTATAACTGTCAGAAGTGATGTTATAGGCATGCACCATTGCAGTATTATTAGAATCATATCTATATCTGTATTCAGCAGCAGAATGACCTGGTTTCCTACATATATGACATTGAATATAGTAATTATATTTCACAATAGGTGGATGAAAATTGCTTGCATTGCTAGATCCCCCAAATATCCATCTATTATCAAATCTACCTCCTCTTGGATGTGAAAAAATTCGATAACCACGAGAGCCAGGATATCTATTGAATGTTCCCCTAGCTTGATATGAATTCCATGAGGATTGATGTGATGGATTAAAAGTGTATTTACCTGAAAATTGAGGATATGAACCTGAATGTGAATCAAAATTATTATTGGAAAAGGATGAATGTTGTTGTTGTTGAGACACATTCGCAAAAGCAGTGGTAAGATCTACTTTCGATACGGCAGTAACTCTTGCTTCTTCAGATAGTAATAATCCCAAAGGCTCAACAGATGTAATGAGATTAACATTCTTTAGTTGTTGAGTAGTAATAGAAGTTTTGAAAGCATTGAATTCATATGGTAAGCCTTGTAAAATATGGAAAACATGATCTTCATCTGAGATTGCTCGATCAATCTGAGCAAGTTGATGAGAAATTGATTTGGCTTTGCTGTAATACACCAACATAGAATCTGAATTTTTCTTCAAATTGATCAGATCTGTCTTCAATTTCATTAACCTCGACTTAGTTGTAGCATTGTAATTATGCTCCAATCGAATCCAAACATCATGAGAGAAAGTACAATCAAGAACTTGCGAGTGTGTTTCTTCAGTGCAGGATGAGAATAACCATGATAAAATTATTTGATCCTGATTGATCCAGTAATTGTAGATCGGTTTACGCACAAATTCATTCTCAGCATCATTATCAACATAAGAAGAATCAACTAATAAGATAGCAGCACCATCAGGAGAATTGCGTCTGTATTGGTTGTACATTGAAAGGTACCATCAACAAATCAAAAAAAATTGTAGTTACGAAGTAGAGGAACTATCTGTGACTTCCATAGAGTATAATTAGTTGATGATAATTTAGAAGGAGGTCTAAAAGTTAACGAAATATGTTATATTGATCTTCCATTGTTTAATAAAGAAAGATTTTTCGTAAAAAAGGTTATGTATCGTCAAAAAAGTTGATATCGTTGGACGTTCTCTCAAATTGTATTTCATTAATCAATTATAATTCTTGTTATAGAGAGGCAGGAAATTAGACTCTGACATAATCGACACAACTGTTGACCATTATAGCCGGTGACTAACGTACACTATAACTAACTTCTGCCAGTCTACTCAAACACACAATTAGTACATGCGCAAATCTGTTCTCTAACAACACCCTTGATATACCAATTGTTATAACGTAAAAACGATCCTAAAATTGACCATTGAAAATATTTTTATAACGGGTGTTATAATACAAAAATGACCGTAAAAACTGTTTTTTTTATACTATTTAACGTTGTTATTTAGAGGAGAGTAACAACGACCCCTACGGGCACAATGTATGGCCGTGACCGTTTTAATAATATTTTTTTCTCTGAAAAGAATGTTGTTTTTTAAACCTTGCATGAGATGAAAAGTTGATTGTTATTTTTCTATGTGTATGTTTTATATTTTTTAAAATTAAAGAAAAATAAATAAATTATCTACCAACGGAGTGTGCCAAAATACTAAAATAAATATTCCTTTTTGACTAATAGCTAAATCTAAGAGTGCGTGGTTAATATTTTTCAAGAAATACATGGAACATGCATTGCACGAAATAATTAAATATAATACCGGGTACTATAAGTGTTTCTACAGAGTCGGCTAACCAAGCCCTTGGCAACTGTTTGCAAGAATATGATTGCACCTTAGGGTGACATAAAATGATGTAATAACGATGATCCTTCGGATGGTTTACCGTAAGTAGATAATAGAGGTCTATTCAGACAAAGTGTTCAAAGATTTATGTGAAAATCTCTCTCTCCACAAAATAAAAAATACCAACCGATTTTTATTTTTTATGAAATTCAACTATTAGATTTTCCAAACTATTGATTACATTCGTTGGATTACTTTAAAACCAGATGTTAGATTAATTTTTTCATATTTACAAAATATATTATTTTTATAATAATCAAGATGTCATTTTTATAATAACCAAGATGAAAATTTAAAAATAACACATCTTTCGAAATATATATTGGATTTTGGTAAACTTTATATATGTTTAAAAAGTTCTTGAGATTATCTACGCAACGAGCATAAATAAGAGTAAAGAATTTTTATGTTGACATATTTCTTTATCATTGTTATTTTTATACCGTATTTCACCAAAAATATTTAATAAAACTTAAGGATAAAATATAAAGTTAGTATTTACACACGTGTAACACATTACATTCTCCTTGTGAATTTAAAGGGCTCAATCACGCATGAGTTGAATCAATTGATCTATACTAAGCCAGAATATACTTTGGTGCTATCGTGTAAGACTTGGAATATATCAGGCCCTAGTTGATATTTTACTATGAAAATGGAACTATAGGTTTCACGGTTGGCTGAATTAACAAAATAACCGTTTGTAACAAATTTATCCACTGAAATCTCTAAAATTGTAGCTTACTAGTATCCGTCAATCCGGACAGAAACGGCTATGTAGCACTTGGAACTACTAAAACAAACTTAATAACAGTGTAATTTACTCTTTTTTTTACCGCCAGATGTAACCATTAGATAGAAAAATATGATCAAAATTATTTTCATTTTCTATTTACATAATGTGTTCGTTTTAACCCAAACGTGCTCATATCTGGCTGTCAAAATCTACGTGATCAATATCGACCGTTATGGCCGCGATAACAGTAATATTTAAGGTATCGTTTCAAGAGCGTGACGAATCTTTAAATATCGCCGTATCGGCCGATGCAGTCGAGATTCGCCCGATATTCAAGGTATATGCTTGTTGTTTAATCTAGATTTTTGGAACTTTGAACTTTGAACTTTGAACTTAGAATTGTAATATATTAATATGATTTCTTCTTAAAGTATGGTTGTTAAGATTCTTGATAATAAATCAACAAAAATATAGTTAATTCTTGGCGTTTACATGTATAAAATTTAGATATAAGATTTAAGACTCTCGATATTTCATCGATAATCTCTTCAATATATTGTTATCAATGTATCAAGGTCCCGATCAAAATGAAACCGAGATCCAAAATTAACTACATGGGTTGAAGCCTGTTTTCCAGACGTTTGACATCAAATAAAAAGTTTATTTATCCACGGTGTACTCCACGTAAAAATGACCAGGTTAGTGTTTAGGCTATAACAAAGGAAATATCAAATACCCGTCCATTTCCTTCTCGTGTCCTTTTCAAACACAAAAAGAACAGCACCCTCCATTTTCTCTCTCCTCTCCCTCTCAAATTGTCTTTTGACACAAAAGAGAGAGAAAGAAAAGAAAACACAGCAGGAACGATAAACACAGTTTCCTCAAACCCTAATTCTTTTCAGAGATCTATCATGGCTGCCCCTAAACAACGTGAAACCTCTGTTTACATCGCTAAGCTCGCTGAACAAGCTGAACGTTACGATGGTATGACTCTCTCTCTCTTTTTTTTTTCTTTTTTCCTTTCTCATTTTTGTTTTTAGATCTCGAATGAGGGTTTGAATAATCTTGACTTTTTTTTTTGATTTTGATTTTTGTGTAGAAATGGTGGAATCGATGAAGAATGTTGCAAAGTTAGATGTTGAATTAACCGTTGAAGAACGAAATCTGTTATCAGTTGGATACAAGAATGTGATCGGAGCAAGACGAGCTTCATGGAGGATCTTATCATCTATTGAACAGAAAGAAGAAGGTAAAGGAAATGAACTGAATATGAAAAGGATCAAGGAATACAGACAGAAAGTTGAATCGGAATTAACGAAAATATGTGATGATATCATGGCTGTTATTGATGAACATCTCATTCCTTCATCTTCTGCTGGTGAATCCACTGTTTTTTACTATAAGATGTAAGATTGAGAGAGAGTAGAGAAAACGGATCTTGTTTTATTTTCTTGATTTGGCGTTTTTTTTTTTTTTAACATTTTTGTTAATTTTGGGGATTTTTGATTGCTTGTGCAGGAAAGGGGATTATTATCGTTATTTGGCCGAGTTTAAGAGTGGTAATGATAGGAAGGAAGCTGCTGATCAATCATTGAAAGCGTATGAGGTATTATTATTGTTGGGTTATTTGGTATTATTATGGTTGTATTAATTTTATCATTTACATGGACTAATGCCGCATAATTAGTCAGATAATAATCTCGTAGATAGCAGTTCATTAGTATGTGAATTGGGTTTGTGCCTTTGTATTTATTGACAATTAAGTTAATTGGTATCACACCTTTTGGATTTATTTGCTTGCACTGACAATTTGACAAGTTATTTTGTTAACATATGTTGATATTTGATTTGATTGGTGTGCAAGATGTTTGCAAGTTGTACACCCATTAGCTGACCAGTGAAGTTTTTAAATGTGCATATGCCATATGGGTTTTAACTTTTAGCTTCATTCTGTATAGGGGTACCATTAAAAGAACATCTAAACTATCGGGGTTAACTATGGTTGTGTTGAAACTGCTTACATTTTTGATCTTGTGTAATTCTTTTTGGGGCTGGATAGCTTGGATATTGAAAATTTTAATCTGGTCTTGAAAATATTGTCTAACGTTCTCTGTGAGCTCTCTCTGCCCCCGATTGAAAAGGAAAGAATCATGGTTCTTTTTTCTCTCTATAGGTTGGATAAGTGATGTTTGATTCGTTTTGTCACAGTTAGGTAGTAGATTGCGAACATTTTACAGAATTTAATGTGTTTCCAAGTTGGTTATTCTGTAATATAGCTTTCCTGAAAAGAGATTCCAGGGTGAATACTCATCTACAACTTCGTTTGGTAGATAGTTCCCTAATTGACTAGCATTTTTGAGTCTTGAGATTGAAATTTCTCGGATCTGTCAAATATACAAATATATGTCAGACAATCTTAAATATGTACTAACCTTGTCTATATATGTGTCTATAGCTGGCCTCCACTGCTGCAGAGGCTGATTTGTCTCCTACACATCCAATCCGCCTGGGTTTGGCACTGAATTTCTCAGTTTTCTACTATGAGATTATGAACTCACCTGAAAGGTATTTTGTATAAACTAATTGGACAGTAGGATTTTTGTGATCCCTGATTTTCTGGTACAGCCAGGTGGAACATACATATGATTCTGATGGAAATGTTATTTCAGAGCGTGCCACCTTGCAAAGCAAGCCTTTGATGAAGCTATTTCGGAGCTTGATACCCTGAGCGAAGAATCTTACAAAGATAGCACCTTGATTATGCAACTTTTAAGGGACAACCTCACCTTGTGGACTTCTGACATCCCAGAGGATGGAGGTAACCCATTCAATATTTGGATTATATTTCTTAAATTTTTCTTTTTTCTGTGGTACGGGTTTACGGATTTCCTGCTTGTTAGATGCCAAAGTTGGAGCAAATATGTTTCTCTTGTGTGTATATTCTGTTAGGATCCTGGTCAATGACTCATAGTATAGTTCCTTGTTTTTTCTAATTGCTCAGAGAATCTTTATTGATGCAAAGCAGGGTAGCTTTTGAGTTGTAGTTACTAGTAAACAGATGAGTATGATCATATAGCTAGGGTAATCAAACTTTTTAATAGTTCATAGGAAGGTAGCTTATCATGCTAGTATGAAAATATGCTCATGATGTTTTGAAGTCAAAGCTCTCTCATTTTTAATTAGGGTCAAACTGATTCCACTGGTTAAATGATGTTTTTGTCATGTGTTCTGAATTTAAAATCTAAGTTGTTGTTCTATACCCTCCATTTCTCATTTAAGCTTGCTCACCACCTCGCTAGCTGTAATTAGCGGTTCATTATTTAAACCAATTTATTTTCACTTCTTTTGCTAGTTTATTCTACTTCTTCCTTTTCCTAAACTTGCTGAGCTGATATCATCCGTTGTGCAATGTAGTTTAATGTTTAAATGATTGCTTATTCAATCTTTATAACTCTTTCCTTTGTGTTTTGAATGTTATTTGCTATTTGCTTCTGTCTCAGCAGAGGATGTCAAGATGGACACCTCTTCTAAAGCTGGTGGAGGTGAAGACGCAGAGGTGAGGCCAGCTGGTGTTAATTGACCTAATTGTGTACTTTTCTTTTAAGACATCAAAAACTTTCGCTAATGTAAAATCTCATTTTTTTCCGCAGTGAAACAAAAGCACTAGCTAGTTCGTGCTTCCAGGATTCTTAATATTTGCTTAAAGCTGTATTTTGGGAAGTAATTTTTTGCACATGATTTGGCAAAAGAAAAGGCTTGGATAATGGTGAGCTAGTATTATAATTGTAAACCAGATTTTCTAAATAGATCAGAAAATCCTGATGTTTCTTGTTATCATTTTCATTAAACGCAGTGTTGTATGGGTTTCTTCTTCTTCTTTTAGCTCTGCTTCTGTAACTCTTATGAGTTGGATCCTTTGTATCTCCTTAGTTCTTAATAAAGTGGATGTTTTGTAACTCTATTTACTCATGACCACAAGTTTTTTTTTTTGATTGGCTACCACAAGTTTTGTTCCTTCAGAGCTTCCCCTGACTTGATTTTAAACTTGTGTGCATACCATTACTATATCCAATGCATTGTTCATCAATGAACACGTAAATACATATAACACCCTATTCAAATCCATAAAGTTTTGAACCATCATAATCTGGACCCATGCAAATGGCAAGAAAAAACATAGGGAGCATTTTGTTTTTTTCACCTTCATCTTTTCTCCTCAAGTAAAAACCATGGAGTAGTATAAAAATAAGTTTTAGTGAAATACATATATTTGTAACAAAAATTTGCGTGCTGCTGGAGTATATTCTTGATACAGCATCATCACAAGATCTGAATAGCATTTAATTAATCTAGTTAATTTAGGCAAATTTATCTGAATGGCATTTAATTAATCTAGTTAATTTAGGTAAGTTTTTCATTTAACAAATGTTTTTGTACGTATTATCACAACCAAGTATGCTGCTGTCAGATCAAAAACCGGTGTTGGTCGATCCATATGGATACAACTCGATGTTGGCTAATTTATGGTATAGAAATGAGGCTAGTTTGTAGACGTTAGGGCTTGCTGGAATGAGGCTAATTTATGGTATAGAAATGACATGTAAACGTTAGGGCTTGCTGGAATGATGCTAATTTATGGTATAGAAATGACGTATAAACGTTAGGGCTTGCTGGAGGCAGTTGTTTTGGAGATGGCATTCCAGATAATTCTATTGGTATTCAAGATTAAGATAATTGTGCTAGACAACTATATCCATATTTTTTATATCATTATAATTATCTAACTTTGTTAGTTAAGATGATACACAAAATCAATACCCTAACGATAAAATATGATTTAATTTTTAATAGTTTAAGCTAGCAAATACATTCTTTGTGGTAGTGGTAAAAAAAATCACTAAATTTGATAATCGTTTAGAAATTTAGCTCAAAAGGCACGACTCTCGTGATTAACTCGGAGTCAACTCAGTCTTTCTTTTCTCGTCATTAATGATCTTTAATCCTTATCATTAACTGTTGCATGTCTTAGATTTTCATCTTTTTCTTTTAAAGCAGTTTTAATTTTTGCCCTGTCTTAATTTTTTCAAAGTTGTTGTCTTTGTCTTCTTTCTCTTCAATTCGATTTTTTGATACGATTTGAGTTTTCAAATGAATAGCAGGTAGTACTGTCGTCTGATCTTTTGTCATCAAAGGTTCCAGTATCAAGACGTTGGTCCCAATCTCCAAAGGTTAATGAAAAACGGTAGAAATCTGAGGATTTCAAAAAATGCTGGTTAGTAAATCAAAACTTCAAAAATAGTAAACTCCATAAATGGTCAAGAATTAGAAAAAGTCTGCATCAAATTAAATTTGGAAGAAATTCTCTGCAAACCATAACACGTAGCAAAGGAAATTCATGTATGACTACTATAAATTGGATTGCAGTTAGTGTTGGGGAATAAAAATGTTTGTTACTTAAATTAATGTTTTATTATTTAAATTAATGTTTTATTATTTAAATTAATTTTTTGTTACTATAATTAGCTTGATGGGTGCTTGGATCACTAGTCCAAACTTGGGTGGAATTATAGCCATCCATTTTCACTTCTTAGTGAATGAGAAACCTTTGGTTGTCCCACATTGGGCAAACCAAGGAGGGAGTTCATGCATATTACCACATATGTTCTATATAAGGAAAAGAACTAGTGGATTGGATATGGACTTGGGAAATGGACTAGTGGGCAAATGCATACATGTGCGGTGCTTCGCACCGAAGCACCGCAGGCCGCGGGCTTGCGGAGCTTGCGGTGCTTGCGTGTGCTTTTGGCGTGAGCCTTGGCGCGACCCTCGGTGCGACCCTCGGTGTGACCTTTGGTGCGAGCCTTGGTGTGAGCTTGCCGTGTGTCTGCAAGTGCACACGTGTACCCATCAATGAGAAAACGTTTCTTTAATTTTAAAATAAATATTTTACCGTTTTCATTAAATGTAAAATAAATAACGTTTGGTTTAATGGGGATTTAATATTTGAAATTAAAATTTTCACCGTTTTAAAAACTCAAAGGTTTTCTTCTCCTATAAAAGAACAACTTGTCTAAGGTTTTTCTTTACCCCAGTCGCAGCCACTGTCCTGACGACTTTTCCCCTCTTCTTGCTTTGATTTGCGCACTAGTTTACTTTTCTTTACTTTCATCTACTGTTAAGTTCACAACGGGCCAACGAGCTTTGCTAGCTGGGTTGGTATCAGGTGATTTTATCCTGAATTCAAGTTTGTCGCTTAAAGGGTATAGCAGCATCTTCTTGAAGGTGTACCTGGCAAATATTGAGTTAAGGGCAGTCTGTTGAACAGGCGACTTCACCTCCTTGTTTGAGTGTGTGTGCAGTGTAATTCTAACCCTCCCTTAATCATCTACAAGTTCTCTGTGTTTGTGTTTTTCTGTTACAGGAAGGTACTTTTCCAACAATCTTAACTCAATATCTGTGCATTCAAAAATCTTCTGTAACAATGGCAAAGACTGATGTTGAGAGACCTCAGAAGTTTTCTGGCAAGGATTTTAAGAGGTGGCAGTCGAAGATGCTCTTTTTCCTGAGTTTCCACATGCTTGATGAAATTGTGTTGAAACCATATAACAAAGCTCTGGATGCTCCTGAATCATCCAAGGAAAAAGAGACCTGGACGAGAAATAACTATTTGGCAAAAAATCATATTTTAAATTGCCTTGAAGACTCTCTGTATGATTTTTACAATGCTAAAGATGATTTTTCTGCTCATAATTTATGGTCTGTACTGCAAGAAAAATACGAAGCAGAAACTGCAGGAAGTAAAAAGTTTCTGGTTGCACGTTTTTTACAATACAAGATGCTGAATGAAAAATCTGTGGTTGATCAATTTCTGGAGTTGCAGAAACTTATTAATGAAATCATTGCTGAAGGTATGACCATTTCTGAGACCTTTCAAGTTTCTGCTGTGATTGAAAAGTTACCAAGTTCATGGGCCGAGTACAAGAAAAGACTAAGGCATGAAACTGGTGAGATTACTATGATACAACTGGGCAAGAAAATACAAGTTGAAGAGTTGCTGTGCACAAAGGACAAGAATGTCTCCTCTGGAAGAGACATGTCAAACAAAGCTCATGTGATTGAACACAAGTTTGCTTCACTCAGTCTGGACCACAACAAGCGCAAGCCTGGCCCTCAAGGAAAAGGTAAATTTCAAAAACCAAAGTCTGCTATTGGTAAGATTAAGGGAGCTTGTTATGTCTGTGGTGTGTCTGGCCATATGGCAATGCATTGTAGAAAACGTAAAGATACGAATTTTAAGAAACAAAATGTAAACCTGGCTGAAAGTAGTAAAAATGAATTTTCCGGCACGGTGTCTGAGGTAAATTTAGTTACCAATGTGAGGGACTGGTGGGTAGACTCTGGAGCTACCAAACATGTCTGCGGAAGCAAGGATATGTTCACCTCCTACCAAACAGTAGGAGAAGGAGAAAAACTCTATATGGGTAACTCTTCTGCAGCACAAGTTGCAGGAAAAGGAAAGGTTTCGCTGAAGCTTTCTTCTGGGAAAATCCTCACATTGAATGAAGTGTTACATGTACCAGACATCTGCAAGAATCTCATTTCAAGTGGTGTGCTAGATGACAAGGGATTTAAAATTGTTTTTGAGTCCGGAAAAGTGATTATCACTAAGGGTAGGGACTTTGTGGGAAAAGGCTATAAGGCTGAGGGCCTTTACAAATTGTCTGTAATCTCTGAAATTAATAAAGTTGATTCTTCTTATGTTGTTGTCTCATTGAATATTTGGCATGGTAGACTTGGTCATGTAAATTATAAATCAATGAACAAATTGGCAAAATCTGGCTGCATTCCAAAATTAAATTTGGAATATGAACATAAATGTGAAGTTTGTGTAGAATCAAAATATGCGAAGAAGCCTTTTCATAAAAATGTCCACAGAGTTTCTAATCCCTTAGAGTTAATTCACTCTGACTTAGTTGATATGAAATCAATCCAAACCAGAGGTGGGAAAAAATGGTTTGTCACCTTCATAGATGACTGTACTAGATACTGTCATATCTACTTGCTCAAAGGAAAAGATGATGCTCTTGAAGCATTTAAATTATATAAATTAGAAGTAGAAAACCAGATGAGTACCACCATTAAAACCGTTAGGTCTGATCGTGGGGGTGAATACGTAACCCCTATAGGAGACTTTTGTGCACAACATGGCATAATTCATGAGGTAACTCTTCCTTATTCACCACAATCTAATGGTGTGGCTGAACGGAAAAACCGAACCCTTAAGGAGATGATGAATGCCATGTTAATCAGTTTAGGACTACCGGCGAACTTGTGGGGGGAGGCCGTCCTCTCAGCTTGCTATATCCTGAACAGGGTGCCCCTTAAAGGAACAGAAAAATCACCGTATGAATTATGGAAAGGCAAACAACCCTCTTATGGATACCTTAAAGTGTGGGGGTGTTTAGCCAAGGTCTCTATTCCTCCACCTAAGAGGACTAAAATAGGACCTAAAACCGTTGATTGTGTATTTCTAGGATATCCCGAGCACACCACTGCTTATAGATTTATGGTTGTGAGTTCCGATAACTCAGAAATCGGTGTGAACACCATTTTGGAATCTAGAGATGCTTCGTTTTTCGAAAATATTTTTCCAATGAAAACTGAATCTCGCGTGATACGTGTAGATCCTCTAGATGTCCCTTCTTCTAGCCATTCATCACCGGTAGAAGAAGATGAACCTGTTTATGAGCCAAGAAGAAGCAAAAGACCTAGATTAGAAAAATCTTTTGGGCCAGACTTCATTACCTGTTTAGCTGAATCTGATCCACAAACCTATAAAGAGGCCATGACTTCGTCTGAAGCTCCATGGTGGAAAGAATCCACTATTAGTGAGATGGATTCTATTATTCAGAATGAAACCTGGGAAATAGTAGATTTACCTCCAGGGAGCAAAACCATAGGTTGTAAATGGATCTTTAAGATAAAACGTAAGGTTGATGGAACCGTGGAAAAATATAAAGCTAGACTTGTAGCGAAAGGCTATAAACAAATAGAAGGTGTAGATTTCTTTGACACTTATTCACCTGTCACTAGAATAACTTCAATTAGGTTACTAATTGCAATCGCTGCAATCCATAACCTAGAGATACATCAAATGGATGTAAAAACTGCGTTTCTAAATGGTGAACTAGATGAAGAAATTTATATGGATCAACCCGAGGGCTTTGTGGTGAAGGGTTATGAAAAGAAGGTGTGTAGACTTAAAAAGTCTTTATATGGTTTGAAACAAGCACCTAAACAATGGCATGAAAAATTTGATCATGTAATGTTCTCTAGTGGTTTTAAAATAAATGAAGCTGACAAATGTGTTTACACTAAATCTGTCAATGATGCTTGTGTGATGGTATGCTTGTATGTTGATGATATGCTTATACTAGGTACAACCTTAGAAATCATTAATTCCACTAAGAACATGTTGAATGAGAATTTTGATATGAAAGACTTAGGTCCTGCTGATGTAATCCTAGGGATGAAAATTAGAAAGGAGTCTAATGGATTCAGTCTCAGTCAATCTCATTATGTTGAGTCAGTTCTGAAGAAATTTAACCAGTTTGATAGTAAACCTGCAAGTACTCCTTTTGACCCTTCCTGTAGACTCAAGAAAAACAAAGGCAATGGAGTCTCGCAACTTGAATATTCACGTGTCATAGGAAGTCTGATGTACTTAATGAACTGCACGAGACCAGACATTGCCTATGCAGTGAGTAGACTAAGTAGGTATACCTGTAATCCAGGACAAGAGCATTGGGATGCACTTTTCAGAGTGCTGAGGTATCTTAAATACACTTTAAACTTTCGGTTAAGTTATGAGAGATACCCTGCTGTTCTGGAAGGATACTGTGATGCAAACTGGATAGCAGACTCAGAGGAGTCTAAGTCTACGAGTGGATATGTTTTCACTCTAGGCTGTGGAGTAGTGTCTTGGAAGAGTTCCAAACAGACCTGTATCGCTCGATCCACTATGGAATCCGAGTTTATAGCGTTAGATAAAGCAGGAGAGGAAGCCGCTTGGCTAAGATGCTTTTTAGAAGACATTCCTCTCTGGCATAGGCCTGTGCCAGCTGTATCTATACATTGTGATAATCAAGCTGCAATAGCTAATGCTAAAAACAACAACTATAATGGAAAATCTATTCATATAAGGAGAAGACACAATTCTCTAAAACAACTAATCTCAACTGGCGTTATTTCTGTTGACTTTGTGAGGTCTAAGGAGAATATCGCGGACCCTTTGACGAAAGGCTTGTCCAAGGAGGTAGTTAGTAATGCATCGAGGGGGATGGGACTTAAGCTCATAAATTAAAACTTGCCATGAAGGATACTCAACCTTGCTGACTGGAGATCCCAAGATCAAGGTTTTGAATGAGACAACTAATTTGTGGTGGGTAAAAATTAAACACTATCAGAGAATTATTTTCTCTGTCCCTTCCCTATGGTGTAGACGTGATAGTGTGACTGCAAGTGAGGATGACTTAGAGTAAAGTCTTAATGAGTTCTATAGTTTCAATTTAAGATTGAAATGGGGTGTAGCAGTTAACACTCTTGATAGAACTCACTTATCTGAATGAGGAAGTGGGTCGCTTCCTATGAGAACTGAGCTGATTCTCTAGAGCATTCTGAGAAACGGGATACGTCCAGGGCCAAAACGGACACAACGGCGTGAACTTAACAGCATTTTAAGAGATATCTCGCGTAAGGAGTTATTGAAGAATTACACTAAACGATGGCAGTTCAAGACATCACGTTCACTGACCATCAAGTAGTTCCGGTGCTTCTCACTAAGCAAAGGTTCAATTCCAAATGGTCACCTTTTGCTTAAGAGGTATTTCTCGTGTTTTCCGATTTTCCGATTTTTCGGTTTCGTCATTCATGTGGGGGATTGTTGGGGAATAAAAATGTTTGTTACTTAAATTAATGTTTTATTACTTAAATTAATGTTTTATTACTTAAATTAATTTTTTGTTACTATAATTAGCTTGATGGGTGCTTGGATCACTAGTCCAAACTTGGGTGGAATTATAGCCATCCATTTTCACTTCTTAGTGAATGAGAAACCTTTGGTTGTCCCACATTGGGCAAACCAAGGAGGGAGTTCATGCATATTACCACATATGTTCTATATAAGGAAAAGAACTAGTGGATTGGATATGGACTTGGGAAATGGACTAGTGGGCAAATGCATAATGTGCGGTGCTTCGCACCGAAGCACCGCAGGCCGCGGGCTTGCGGAGCTTGCGTGTGCTTTTGGCGTGAGCCTTGGCGCGGCGCGACCCTCGGTGCGACCCTCGGTGCGACCCTCGGTGCGATCCTTGGTGCGATCCTTGGTGTGACCCTTGGTGTGACCATTGGTGCGAGCCTTGGTGTGAGCCTTGGTGCGAGCCTTGGTGTGAGCCTTGGTGCGAGCCTTGATGTGACCTTTGGCGTGAGCCTTGGCGTGACCATTGGTGTGACCATTGGTGTGACCATTGGCGTGAGCTTGCCGTGTGCCTGGCGCGTGCTTGGCGTGTGTCTGCAAGTGCACACGTGTACCCATCAATGAGAAAACGTTTCTTTAATTTTAAAATAAATATTTTACCGTTTTCATTAAATGTAAAATAAATAACGGTTGGTTTAATGGGGATTTAATATTTGAAATTAAAATTTTCACCGTTTTAAAAACTCAAAGGTTTTCTTCTCCTATAAAAGAACAACTTGTCTAAGGTTTTTCTTTACCCCAGTCGCAGCCACTGTCCTGACGACTTTTCCCCTCTTCTTGCTTTGATTTGCGCACTAGTTTACTTTTCTTTACTTTCATCTACTGTTAAGTTCACAACGGGCCAACGAGCTTTGCTAGCTGGGTTGGTATCAGGTGATTTTATCCTGAATTCAAGTTTGTCGCTTAAAGGGTATAGCAGTATCTTCTTGAAGGTGTACCTGGCAAATATTGAGTTAAGGGCAGTCTGTTGAACATGCGACTTCACCTCCTTGTTTGAGTGTGTGTGCAGTGTAATTCTAACCCTCCCTTAATCATCTGCAAGTTCTCTGTGTTTGTGTTTTTCTGTTACAGGAAGGTACTTTTCCAACAGTTAGTAACTTAATCATATTTCTCACCATCTGCATAACTGTCTCCTTCATCAATATGCCTGAGAATATTTTTTACGGTGAAGTCTCCGATTTAATTAGAAAAATCAATTCAACCAATTTGAATGAGGAGGAGGAAGTTCGCAGAGTCATTAGATATCCTCACATCAAATTAAGCAAAGGTATCAAGCAATTGGAAAGAAGCCTTATTGGGAAAATAATGAATGAGATGCCAATATCTGTGGGGAAGGTTGAATATGAGGCTACTATGGCTTGGGCTCATGGTCATTTCAAAATCGTACCAAGAGGTTTCAACATATTCACCTTCACTTTTCAAAGCCGGAGAGAGTACAATGATATCTTGAGTGGAGCCCCATGGAACTTAGATGGCTATCTAATTGTGTTAAAAGAGTGGAATCCCACTATCCAAGACTATCAATTTCAATGTACAGTAATACTGGATTGATATCAAGAAAATGCCCCCAGAATTCCAGAATGCTGAAGTTGCTAATCAAATTACAAGTATAGTTTACAGAGTGCTAAAGCTTGAACCAGAGGACGGTTGTCCAATAAACACAAACAATATAAGTGCTCTTATAGAATTCAATATCATAAATCCAATGCTAAGGGGAATTCTTGCAGAAAATACAACCAAGTATACTCAATGGATACCAATTTACTTTCAAAAGCAACCAAGAAAGCTATGTCCTGCTTGTCTAATTGCAAATCATAAAGAAAAAGAATGTGATGAAAAAGCAAGTTATATTCAGATTATTGATGGTTATATTTTTAAGTTTTGAGAGGATTTTGGTGAAGTTTTAGATCCAAGGGTCAACAATCCCGAGTTTATTGTTGGGGAGGCAATTCATATTTCTCCAAGGAAAAATACCAGAAGAAAGAACAACACAAAAAGAGCTTTTGTTATACCGGAAGATGGACATATGGTCTATACTATATACTCTCAAGGCTTTTCAAGTACTCCATAAAACTCTGATGCCAGAAGAAACAAAAGAACCAGAGAATATGGGAGCTCATCACATGCAAATGTTGCAACCCAGTATGAATTACAAGGAGAACAATCACAACAAGAAAGCATCCGTAATATGGAGGACTATGAAGCTTATTACAATCAGATGTATAACAATGAAAATGGAGATTGAGACAATCTTATCAATCAAAATCAAGGGAACCAAGGATGGAAGAATGATCAGGTTTTCATCTTTACTTTAACTTTTATACGCATTTAATCACTTTCTTTAAATTTTGTAAATACAAGTTCTTTTTTACATTGCACTATCCATAGTTTTTTACATATGCATAATCAAAAACACTTTTTCTGCACTCATAGTAAAAGTAGTTATTGCCTTAGTGCTTTTAAAATGAAGATTTTAGCTTGGAATGTACAGGGTATAGTAAATAGAAGAACAAGACAACATTTGAATGATTTCATTTTCAATTATAATCCAGACATGATTTTTTTGTCTGAAATAGAAAACAGGACAAAAAAAGTGTATAAATTTCTAGCTCATTTAGGTTATCCTAACATACTATGTCAAGAAACAATAGGAAAATCTGGAGGATTAGCTCTCTTGTGGAAGGATGGTCTAGGGATTGAAATAATACACAGAACTAATAACATGATGCACTTAACTGTTTGTTCTAATATTCAAAATAAAAAATGGTTATTATCTTCTTTATATGGATCTCATAATGGAAAAGAAAAGAATCTCAGTGGCGATACTTCTTAAGCTTGGAGAAAACCTTCAAATTCCTTGGGTTATCTTAGGAGACCTCAATATTACTCTCCACTCATCAGAAAAACAAAGTTTCAACACTCACCCTTCTCCTTCCTACAAAATAGTTCATGACACCATAGACTATCATGGCCTAAAAGACATTCCTTTCACTGGCTCACCTTTCACATGGTCAAATCAAAGATGTATACAAAAAATGTCAGAACCAGAATAGATAGAGCGTTAGCAAACAATAATTGGTTCTTCTCTTACCTCAAACTTAGTCATAAACAACCTCATTCCTCATGGATCTGACCATGCACCAATTATGCTTCATTCTCAACCAATAACCAATTCAAACACAAGACCAAAAAGATTCTATCAAGTTTGGTTTTCTAATCCCACATGCAAGGAAGTGATACAAGAAACCTGGAATTCTTCAAAAAACAATCTTTTAAGTGTAACAGAAAAATTACAAGCTACAACCAGTGCTCTGGGAAAATAGAATCACAATTTCTTTGGACATGTCAATACAGAAATTACAAAGATACAGAAGCAATTACAAAGGGAAAAAAACAATAGCAAACAAGATGACAATACAGTCAAATTCTTGGAAGCAGAGATGAATACCCGATATGATAAAAAAACTGTTATTCTGAATCAACAATCCAGAGAGAATCTTGTCAACAAATAAGACATAAATAATAAGTATTTTCATTCTAAAGTAAATTTCAGAAGAAGAAAAAACCACATAGATACTCTTCAGACCGAGGATGACAAATGGATCTCAACAAAGAAGAAATCCAGTCTCTTCTTACAGAGGATTTCAACAAAATTTATACTTCTTCTGATCACAATATTGACTTTGGTACTTTAGAGCCGCTAAGTCCTTGCATATCTGAAAATGACAATCGAATATTAACTCAAGTGCCTTCTGCAGAAGAAATTAAAGAAACTTTATTCAGTATTAATGCTTGGGATGCACCAGGTCCAGATGGATATCAAGCTGGTTTTTTTCAATATACTTGGAACATTGTGGGGATGCAGGTAACTAAATTGGTTCAAGATTTTTTTACCAATGGTCATTTTTCTGTTTAGATAAATGAAACTTTTCAAGTTTTTCTACCAAAAAAAGAAATTGTGACTAAACCAAATGATTTGAGACCCATAAGCTTATGTAATATCATATATAAGCTTATCACAAAAATTCTAGCTTCAAGACTAAAACCAATTCTTCATCAGATTATATCCCCTTGGCAAGCAACATATGTTCGAGGTAGAAACATTCAAGACAATGTTATAATAGCTCATGAGATGATGCATTATATGAAGACTACTAAATCTTTTTAAGGTGGTGTTAGTGTCAAGATAGATATGGCCAAGGCATTCGATAGGATGGAATGGGACTTCTTACAACAAATTATGATTCATTTGGGGTTTTCTCAGAAATGGTGTCAACTTATACATCACTGCATCAGCACTATAAGAATTTCAATTCTTATAAATGGAAACCGTATGGAATTTTTCACACCCTCAAGAGGACCAGACAAGGTGATTCTATATCACCCTATCTCTTTATTCTTTGTTTGGAAGGTTTCAATAGACTGCTCACAAATGCTGCCAAAGAAAAAATCACTGAACCAGTCATACCATCCAAGTCAGGACATGCAATATCTCATTTGTTATTTGAAGATGACTGCATTTTGTTTACTAAAGCCAATGAAAGTTTAATTCACAATCTCAGGGATATCATCAAAAGGTTCACATCTTCTTCAAGACAAATGGTTAACCTTGATAGATCAAGTGTGTGTTTTAGCAAGAAATTAAGTAAAAAAGCTTGTGAAGATATTGTTAATATGCTTCAGATGAAACAAATGAGGGAAAATGAAAAATATTTGGGTAATCTATCATATATTCCTAGAAGTAAAGATAAATTATTTGATTCTTCTGTTGAGAAAATGGAGAGTAGACTTCAGACATGGCAAGGTAAATTCACCTCACAAGCTGGCAGGACTACCCAAATCCAAGCTTCTCTGAGCACTACATCTAACTATCAAATGGCTTGTTTGAAGTCCCAGATAAAACTTTTACAAGAATGGATAGGATTCAAAGAAATTATTTCTGGAGTAAAAAAAATGCAAAAGGTGGGAACTGTATCTCTTGGAAGAAAGTGTGTATACCAAAGAGATATGGAGGTCTTGGCTTGAAGAATCTAAAAGTGGTCAATCTTACTCTTCTAGCTAAACTTGCTTGGAGACTTCTAAATGTAAAACAAGCAATTTGGTATCAAATTCTTGAAGCTAGGTACTGATGTGTTTTAGAAATAGTGGTAAAAGATTCGATACTCAGACTTGTAAATATTTGATTTTTAAACCTAATTTTTTAATACTAGAAATAAAGAAGATTAAAGTAAAATTGATTTCAAATTATGAAAAGAACTGAGACTAAAGATTCCACCATTAGCCAATTTTTCAAGTGATTTAACATTAATAATTATCTTGCAATTCATACATTCAATTTATCCAAAATATTGCCAAAGTTAGATTTCCAAAATATTAGTTGTAAATCAAAAGTATAAGACATCAAAAGCTCTAGACTCAGCATAACCCATCAAAAGAAAACACAACTAATTGATAAAAATCATTTTTTCCAAATTTAATTCAAAGCAAATAATTATAAAAGAATTGCAAAAAATTAATAAAATAAGAATTACCACTTTATTATTGGAAAAATAGCTTCCTCCGTTGCCCCAGTGATGGTGTTTAGCTCATCTTGTTAGAAACACTCTCAAAATAATTTTTCATAGCTCAAAAAGTGTTTACAAAGAAGAAATAAAAACAACAAGAAGGTTTGATATTTTTATAACGTTGCAAGCTGTGTTCTCTGTATGGCTGAAGAGAATAGAAAACAGTAGCAATAAAGTACGGTTCCTGGACGCTTTTAAAATATGAAACAATACGCAACAGAAATAACAACTGTTTTTTCTAGCCTTATGTTCTTCGTCTTCTTCTTCACCAACAAAAAGTTTTTTTTTCTTCTAAATTTTTTCTCACGTCTTTGGCTTGATTTTTCTTTAATCTCTTTGCTATTTATAGGTTTGGAGAACCCTAATATCCTTTATTAACCGATAAGGATCCAAAGAATTAATCCAAAACAAACTCCAAATACGTGTAAATCTCAAACAGGGAGTATTATCCTTTTTCGGCGTGAACTTGAATTTTGCAGCCAATTTCACGAGAAAAAATCTCATGAATGACGTGTTTAAACCTAGGGCTGTCAACGGATGCTATCGAAACGAATACTGGCTCAGTCGGTTCCGATATCCGATAAGTTCCAAAGGAATCTTAAACTTCATATCCGATAGCTGATATAAATCTTAAAACCTGTTTTTTCACTTCATGTATAAGTTATGTACCGGAACAGAATGGGCACCAAAAGATAGATGTGGGATCTAACACAAACAATTAACAACCAGCCACAAACACCCAAAAGTACTTGCTAATGCGTATGGCAAAAGTTCCTTAACTAGACAAGCGAACAAACAGGCTAAGAAACATAATTCTCACATATAAAAAAGCTAAGAAGTGCCCAGCATGCTATATTACACTCAAACGATGCAGACCTAAGCACTGATTCTTTCTGTGGCTACAGTTTTACTTGACACTGTTTACACACTTCAAGTTCAGCTAGTGTGCTTCAGGTGATAGTAGAGTTAGGCAAAAATGAACTAACAGGGGAACGGTATCATAAATAAGAAGAGAAAAAACAATACACAAAAGAGACACTCAGCTACATGAGCCACTGAAGCGCACAAAAGAAAGAGAACTACATAATGAATCCTTCCACTCGATGTAGAAGACTACCATTAACTCATTCAACTTCAAACAGAAGGTCAGTGCGCAGTAAACCTTTGATCAACAATGTATATCTATTTGGGGAGCGTCAAATAGAAATAACACAGGTATGTCGACTATTATTAAATAGCATGAAATGCAATCAACAAGTAGTCTAAATGACCCCCAACCCACCACAAAAGAGAGACTGGAGAATTTAAGAATATGTTTGATGTAGTATTAGTCTATTTTTCACTCATATTACTGCTAAAGATGCATACCAACATGCAGAGCTAAAAGGAAGACATGTTTTGAAAGCATCATTTCTTCCACCATCTCAATAGCCACCGCCACCGTTTCCATAGCCACTGTTTCCATAGCCACCAGTACGAGGAGGTCTCTCATTGGCATAACTTACACGGATAGACCTTCCACAAGATCCTGAACAAACAACAATGTTCTTTTAGCATCATTATAGATGAACCACAGCTAATCGAATCATCATCGCAAACATACTGATTTCATTCAAATTTATACCTGGTCGTCCATTGAAGATAGAGCTTGACTAGCATTTTCTTCAGAAGTGTAGCTGACAAATCCAAAGCCCCTTGACCTCCCAGTGTCTCTGTCCATGATAACTCTAGCTGCACATTATATGGTCTTATAAGAATTGAACATTTCATTTGAGATAACACAAGCGATCCCTTATCTCAGCAACATTTAACATTTAATCTCAGGATCTCAAAATGCAATGGTGCATAAACAATTCAATTTCTATTTGGATCCTTTCTTTTGCCAAAAGAGCAGGCAAACTATAATCCCCAAACTCCTAACGAACAGCTTGGTGCTCATATACAAGAATGTACAGAACCACTAAAGCGAACACACAAGATGTAAAAATAACCAACAACAGTCACTAACCGTCGGTAACTTCACCAAAGCTGTCAAATGCCTCCTTAAGTTGCTGGTCATCAGTATTATAAGAAAGACCTACAAGCAATAATTGAGTTAACCGGATAGAAAAAAATAATTTGAGGATTTATACTCCAATATATCACTCTCAAATACCCGCATACCTCCAATAAACATCTTTGATCCTCCTGACATACACCTGACAGCATTGTACATAGATGCCAAAGAACCCTGTCCATTTGATACAGACAAATTTTGCCTTACAAGGCTTCCAAGTTTACTAGCAAATACATCTTTACTTGAGTAAGATTCTGCAAGACAAAGATAATAATAAACCTGTAAAAAATTGAAAACCTTGGTTGTTCTGTACACAGTATACTTCACATAAATAGTGTTACAGCTGGTGTCGAAACCAAATCACCAGGCAACAAAGATAAGAGCACTTTAGATCTTGTCAACGGATCCCTCCTCTTGCATAAAATAGTGTTTTCTCCCTTTAAACCCTAAAACCTTCCTTCTTTCTTTCTCTATGTGTTCTCATCTCGGCTGTGGCTTCAAGCTATCAGTGACACATCTTGTCGAACCATTCTCTGCTCTCAACCTCATAGACCCATCTTCCTCTTTACTGCCACAGACCTAATAACTCACTTACACCCATTCGTATCTGAATCCAGGAAACCCATCGTTTCATCTTCTTCTCACTGTCTAACTTGTTGGTTTAAAACCAAGTTCTCAAACTCTATCTTCAATCTCTATTTTGATTCACAGCTAAACCACAACGACAAAACCCATAACTCAGTTCTTCTTGGATGTTCTCTAATTCAATTTCAGCAACGCAACCCAGATTTCCTTCTAATACTTCAGTCTCATCTCACGCGACACAATTTCAAGTCCAAAAGCAAATCAAAGGCATACCCATCTCAATAAATCCTCCACAGAACTGTTTAAACCCTGATACTCAATCTCTCTCGCTAGCAACTCAGCTCGACTTCGAAACCCTACTTCTTATTTCATCTCAGCTGCGACGCCTCTCATCTTATCTCCCGGTCTCAAGCAAACCAGAATTATAACCATCGATCGGCAACAACACCAACCTTTCTGAAAAGGTATGAATGCCCTTTCTCTGTTTCTCTTTCTCTATTACTTCTCCCTAATTTCCTCCCTAATTTGGTGCCGTTGAGAGAGATGGTGGCGAAGAGAAAGCCGAGACCGAGAGAGATGATGGTGGTGAATCTCCTATTCTGTTCACTGAAGTGAAGAAGAGGGGGAAAAGGAAGAGAACTACTGAACTAGAGAAGTGACGAAGAAGAGGGGGTACGTTTAGTTTTACTCTTTACTTACGACCCTTATCGATATCAGATGTTATCGGACGGATACTGGCTAAGCCGGTTCAGTTACGATAACACGAAAATATCCGATAGAATATCCGTATTCGACATCCGATATCCGCTGTATCGGATAATATCCTATAGGATCCTGGATTTTCGGAAACGGTTATCGGATTTTGGATTGGGATTGACAGCCCTATTTAAACCTATCTTGATTGTTTCTTCAGTTTGTGATATCAAAAACACGTTTTAAATCCCATAAACTTCGGTTCCCAACTAATCCAGAATTTTTCTCTCGCGTAAAGAA
This sequence comes from Papaver californicum, assembly GCA_023531435.1. Lineage (NCBI taxonomy): Eukaryota > Viridiplantae > Streptophyta > Magnoliopsida > Ranunculales > Papaveraceae > Papaver > Papaver californicum. The sequence goes on from JAJJMC010031495.1 coordinate 2,985,436, forward strand.
TATTTCCCACCTTTTCCGGAATTTGAATTTGAAAGGGATGTCCGTAATCCAACTGGTGGGGTGCTTTTATCAATTCATAAGGGTGCCTTTAGTAATTTTTCTGGGTGCCTTTAGTAATTTTTCTGGGTGCCTTTAACAACTTTTTGAGCCGATTTTTTCCATAAATATTTATTTCATAAAAATACATAGAAAGACATAAAAACCCATAATAAGTATAAAATCAAGCACTAGTAGAATAGAGAATTGAGCACAATTTAGACAAAAAAATGTGTCTATAAGGTACTTTAAAGGAAAAGATCTTTTGGTTGATGATACTTTAAAGAAAAGAAGTTCTTGGATTTGGAAAAGCATTCAGTAAGGTCTACGAATTATAAAAGCTAATTATATATGGGTGATTGGTGGTGGCACATCAATATCAACTCATAGATGGTTTCCAAGATCAGAAGTGATGGACTCTATTCCTTCTACAACTTCTCATCTCTAACTACATGTCAATACAACTATTTTAGATTTTATAGACAAAGACGCACACAGATGGGAGGTAAAAAAGACAAATAACCATTTCAAAAAGGATCAATTCCAACAACTTCTCAACATAAGAATACCTAACTCTGGCAAGGACAAATTAAGATGGCCTCTTACCAAGTGTGGTAAGTTCACTACTAGTTCTTTATACAGAGAAATGGTCAAAGTTCATAGAATGCAGCAACATAACAATCCTCTTCAAGAGAACCAATGGCTGAAGTTGTGGCACATGGAAATTCCTTAGAAAGTTCAATAATTCTTACAGAAATGCTGTCATAAAATTCTGCCTGTCAACCAAAGAATAAGCAAATACAGAAAACATATGAGTAGCTTATGCACTTTCTGCAATCAAGAAGAGGAGAAAAACACTCACTTACTTAGCACATGGAGTGATAGACATATTTATGTGTCTTATTTAGTCTCGTACTTGTATTAATAGTCCTCATATTTTGTACTAATAATATGATTTTATGTGCTTTTAGGGTTTTTTGAAGAATAAACTTTTGTGGAGAAATTTGGCTTAAAAAGTGTTAAAACCACCCCCATCAAAAGTGTTAAAGGCACCCCAGGCTTGGATAAAGGCACCCCCAGAATTGTTAAAGGCACCCATGCCTTGGATGAGGCACCTCTTTGAAATTCAAATAAAGTGTTTATGCGGGAACTTAATATCTCCATCTGTGAAGTATTTGTTACGTGATTTGGAAGGGATTCTTTTGGTTTTAAGACAAGTTATTTTCTTGCCATTAATACCAAGAGTTTATAAAACAAGGGAAACTCGAATCATCAATCAGTTGCGTTAAAAAAGGAGTGAATATTTTCTCGGATTTTTTTGATCCTTGTAATAATAAAAATCTCATATCCTTACAAGATTAGGAATATCGAGAATATTTCCTCAAGTTGTAATAGAAACAGTATCAAGGAGTATCGAGAGCTGGAAGAAAATCAGTGGAAGAGAAAATAAAACCAATCACCGATCTGCCACAATTTGATTATCATTAATGGGAGGATATTCACGATATTTGGAGAGTTATGGAGGCTTCACTATATATAGACGATTGTAGGAATGATTAAGGGGGGGTCTGGAGAGTCCAGAATCGCAAATCAAGAATTCCAGAAAATCTGCTCGTGATCATGATGAAGAAGATAAAGAAAACGTTGCCATAGGGTTGAAGATTCCGTGGCGAAAATGTTGAAGATTTTGTTGCTAAAGCTTTTAACTTTGCAACGGATATCTTCTTTTGCAACATTTATCTTCAGGAAACAATTATTATAAACGTTGCAAACTCACTGTTTTCATTATTTTCACTCTTTTTCATTATTTTCAAACACTTTGAGCTATGTACCAAACTTTTGAGGGTGTTTTGAGCAAGATGAGCTAAACCCCATATGCTGAGGTGACGGAGGAAGCCATTGTTTCAATAAAAGTGGTATATTTCTATTTTAATTAATTTTTACAATTTCTTTTATGATTATTTGCCTTGGTTGAAATTTGATTTAATGATTTTTGTTAAGCAATTGTGATTTCGTTAGATGGTACATGCTTTGGCATAGGTTTTAGATGTTCCATGCTTTTGTAATACAATTGTTATTTTGAAAATCTAATTGTTGCAACATTTTAGAATCAAGTTAAACGTAAGAATTGCATGAATGTTGATTAGATTAAATCACTTTAAATTGTTAATGGTGAAATCCATAACCTCAGTATTTGTGAATATTATTTTTATCTTTGGTGCATATTTTTAGTTTAAAAATTAGTTTATTAAAATCTAAAACCAGTCTTCACAAGTTCGAGCGAACGATAACTTTTCTTACCACTATTTACAAAACCATCATGCAGCTATTCAGAAGTTATTTGGTTTGGAATTTCTTCATCTCTTTATCACTCAAAGAACAAATTTTCTTCTCTTAAAGACTGGATCATTTCTTGGTTTGATGATCAAGACTCCTTGGAAGCTACTAATAAACATCTCGCCAATTTGGCTGCCTGCACCATATGGCATATATGGAAGGAAGGATATGAGAAAGTGTATGAAAACAAAAATAATCATCCTAGGAGCATTGTGCATAAAATAATCTCATACATGAACTGTTTAGGTACACAAAATATAAATCAAAACACAACATGCGCAAACCTAGAAGAAAAATAGAAAAAACCATAAGGCTGAATAAAAATAAATATTGATGCTTCTTTTCTTAATCATAATACTAATGCATGATATGCTTTAACTGTGCGTGACTCTGCAGGCAGATTCTTGGCAGCAAAGGCCTACTCAGCAAAAGCCAGAGATGTGAATCAAGCTGAATCTTTGATACTTCTGAGAGCACTTTACTGGATTAAAGACATGGAGTATCAGAAAGTCATTGTAGAAGGGGATAACAAGTCTGCTATAAAACTGTTGTAATGGTAGTATAAAAGGTTTTAGATGGCAAGATCAGAATATCATTTCTGACTGTCAGGTAATTCTAAAAAGTCTAGAATCTTGTAATGTTTCTTTCCAAAAGAGGTCTTGTAACAATAATGCTGACAAACTAGTAAAGTTAGCTAGGACTAGTATTAGGTCTCAAATTTGGTGGCATGATCCCCCGAGCGTAATCGTAGTGGCTTTAGAAAGCCAAAAGTAAGCCTTGGTTATTTTAGTGTTTAGACTGTTTGTCTGGGTCATGTACTTTCCTTTTCTTTTTTAATAAACTTCTTGCGTTGCTCAAAAAAAATAGTTAATTTCTTTTACATAAAATCAATAAAATTTCGATCAATAATCTCAATATTAATACATGAACATCTGATAGAGCGGGAGGGATCCTTTGGTTTAATCATAGTTGTATAAATTGTACATAAAAATATCTTTAAACATGTAATATATCGAATCTACATGATAGAGAACGATACATCAATTAAACATAAATCCTTATCTTAGATCGATATCGATTAGTATAACCGATATTACCGTATTACATCACCCTATACAACAAATCATGAATCCAAATGACTATTGTTTATGCCAAAAAATCCTTTCGACTAAACAACCAATCAAATTCTTGGATACAATTTACATAACTAAGATCGAGTAACAAAGAAAAATCCTTTTATTCATTTCATAAAATCATTTATGAACAATACCATTCATCACCCAGGTTTTGCAATTTTTGGGTTTATAATCCTTACACTTTTCAATTTAAATACAGAAATCCTTACATGATATTACTATATTTCATAGATTCATACCTAAAAATATTTTCTCTCTCTTTTTCTCCTCCGCTCCCTTTTTTTCCGTCCCTTCTTTGTTGTTTGATCTCTTCTATTTATAGATCTATTTTTCTGGGTCGCTCTTTATGCAACGTGTCATTTTTTACTGCCTGGTCATCGTTCTGGATCAATTCTTCTTTGGGTCGATCCATCTTGTTTCGATGTATCTATCGTTCTTGTATTTTGTCTTTTACTTGGTGCGATCACA
>JAJJMC010031495.1:2996052-3041598 GCA_023531435.1 Papaver californicum
CCTTCCATATTATATTTTAAGTTTATTATAGGGATATTAGCAATGTGAGACTATTATCCTTCACACTATTCTCTTTTCAATCTAATTAACTAAGTCTATTTTATGTGTGTTACAGAGGTTAATGTTGATTGTTAACTAATCTTTATGCATGAATCAATTTAACAAGGTATTGTTCTTTTAATTATTTTATAATTGAGTTTGGATTATGATAAAACTTGCTTGCTTATTAGTTCTGTGTAGCTATTGCTAACGTATATATACATTCTCTGATTTTGTTATACTTTTGTCTCTATGATTTATCGGAACCACATAAGCATAAACTAAGAAACGCATTAATATTCAGTACGGCCTTTAGTTTCAATGTAATGTTCATCATAACCTTATTATATGATCTGGTCTCTGAATGACTAAATGTCTATTTTCTTTTGGAGCAGCTTTTCAATTGTTTCAATCAGTACTTCTGCCTTCACTTCGAAGCTTTTTGCATGGGAGCGGAGCCAGTTTACATGGCTATCTTGCGTTTTATTGGCGAGGAATCAGAAACAAGAAAGTATTGTTACTGCCTTGAAGTAGGTGGAAATGGCTGGAAGCTGACATGGCATGGTATACCACAGAGCATTGTTAACTGAAACATGATCCCTGTTCAGTTGATGATGTATCTTGGACACTCAGTGGAAAACATATCATTATCTTTATAGGCTGATTGCATATTGTTCGAGTTTCATTTAATTAGGTCCATCTTTTCTTGGGAGGATATGCGGGTTTAAATTTGCACGTAAAACTGAATGTGTTAGTTAAGCTGACTTCGAAAACTTAGAAGATTTAGAAATCTGAATAAAGTAAAATTATGGGTTCATGATGTTGCATGTAATCAGTTTACCTCATTTCATTATGATTTTGTTCTTGCCTTCTCTTAGTTTGTGCCAATGGGCTTAGTATGGAGGTTGTTAGTCATGAATATGGATCATACCTGCTACTGGCATTTTATGGTAACTTGACTTACACCATGAAAGTATGGAACCATTTGTTGTATACAGAACTTCCAGAAGTCAGAACATGAACTCAACTCTTTGTTGGTCTTTAGAATATTCACAACTTTGTTCTAGGGCATTTATTTGGATTGGAAGAAAAAGTAAATTAGAGGGTTCTTATTCAAACCGCAAAACCATGACCAGTACATCAGCAAGAAAACTTCATTTTCAAGATTTTTCTTTTATAAATGCAAATGAGTGTATTAATATTAATTTATACAACTTTACAACTTGATATGAATCTCCTAGCATAGCAACAGCTAATCACGGAAATTTGTACCAAATAATTAATCGTGTCACCTTTTAATCAAGTAGTGAGCATAAAGTTCATAGCTGTTCAAATTCATCTTGGGTCATTGGTACCTAGATGTTAACGTTCTTCATGTGGAAATCAATTAACATGATTTATTTGGTTATATTAACAGAAAAAAAGAGTCACTTTCTTAGAGGAGAAACCTCATCTCAAGGGCATTATCAACAGTGTCAATTTTATGCCATGGGATGATGTATGTTTTGCAACTGGTGGGAGTGATCATGTTGTGGTAATTTGGAGAGAAAAAGATGGTGAAAACTTGCATTCCTATGCTGTGATGGGTGTTGCTGGATTGCAGCACAAGCATGTATCTTATTTGCTGGAGCCGACAAGAGGTCGTTGGTTTCGATCTGGTGACTGGGAGAACTTACTTTAAGCATCAAATAGAAAATAAATGCACAAGTGTTTTGCCTAATCCTTCCGACTTCAATCTTTTTATGGTGCAAACTGGGTAAGTCACATGAACTATCAATTAGCTTACGTTTGAACCAAAAACCTAAAGAACAGTCTATTTCAATGGTATTTCGGCGCACTACTATATCTCCCAAGCAAAGGTTCAAGCCCTTGTGGACACCTATTGCTTAAGAGGTATTTCTTGTTTTCCGATAACTGATTTTTTCGTGTTTTTTCATTCATGTGGGGGATTGTTAGAATTAAAAAAAATATGATTTGTTAATATTTTGTCTTGATGAGAATTGATCCTGGGATCAAAGGGTCGCTAGCCATTATGTGGGTGGAAACAACAAATCAACAATTTCACTTCTTAGTGAATGAGAAACCCTTGGTTAGTCCCACATTGGACAAACCAAGGATGACACTAATGCTGCCATCTAAGGGAAAGAACTTGTGGATTGGATATGGACTAAGGGAATGGGCTAGTGGGAAAATTAACACATGTGCGGTGCTTCGCACCGAAGCACGCCCGCGGGCAGCGGGCTTGTGTGTGCCGATGTATGCTCGACGTGCGCCTGCGTGTGCCTATCAAATTCCAATAATAAATATTTTACCATTTTATTATTTATGGGAGTTTATGGGAATTTATTCGAATTAAATAAAAAGATTTTTCATAAATACAATTTAATTATCTTCTCTCAAATTTGCCTATAAAAGAAAAAAGAAAATTTCATTTTTTGGTTACCCCAGTCACAGCTACTATCCTGATGACTTTTCCCCTCTTCCTGCTTTGTTTTGTGCACGTAGAGTAATTCATATTTTCTTCTTCTTCATTTTTATGTCTGCTGTTAAGTTCACAAAGAGCCAACAAAGTATTGCTAACTGAGTTGGTATCGGGTAGTTCTATCCTGGACTTGTTTTGTTAGTAGGGGTATAGCAACTTTCAATCTTGAGATGTATCCGATAAATATCAAGTTAAGGGCAGTTTGTTGAACAGGCTGCTCTACCCATTTGTGTGATAAAAATATTGTCTGAGTGCTTCTGTCTGTTCTAACGTTAACATCATTGTCAAGTTTCTGTTCAGTTTGTTCTTTGTTACAGGAATTGCTCCAACATGAACTAGGTCAGAAATTGCAAACGTTAGGATGAAGAACTAACAGCAGCTTCGTGGGTGTGTTAGGGTCTTCTCCATTTGATTTTTTAAAAGGAAATGCTGAATCATGGGTATGTTTTCTGAATTTTAATGAAATTAGTTGTGAGCGAAGATTTCTGTTGATGCAGATTCAGTAAAGCATCTTCGGCCAGCTCTTTGTGTCCGGGCTTGAAATGAGTGGACGACCTTTATTAATGAGTTTGGTTAATTTTTCTTCTTACTCAAAACTTAGTAGAAAGTGGGATATGAAGGTTGTTGTGTTTAAGATTAGCGTGATTATAATGCACTTTCTATTATGAAAACTTAGTACTGAAAATAATTTTATGTTACAGACCGAGTTTGTCAACATTTCACATGATGTGTGTAAAATCTAACCTTTTAGTAACATGCTTAGATGGGTTATCATGAATTACTTTGCCTGATGTAAACTTCATAAATCCTTTTGAACACTAAGTCGTATAATTTGAAATTTTTGGCTTAAATATTTGGGATTTTTGTGTGTTGTAGATTGAAATGGAAACTACCAGCTTTAGAATAGGATCAACCATATTTAAAGAGCGACGGAATGGTTAATGGTACTTTAATTAAAGTCATGAAAGCATTTGTTGTTACAGTAAGTCAAAGTGATGTATATGTTAGTATTTGAGATTTGAGTTTAATGTTCTTGCACAGTGTTGAACCATCATTGACTCCTCTTTCATTATTGTAGAAAGATCGGCAATGGCAGACCGAGTATATCTTAGTTTGCATTACGGGGGTGAATGGAAACAAAAACACAAGGTAATTTAAAATTTGTGGACAATGCAATTTATTTATCAAATACATAACACTTTTAAAACTGCACACGAATGAAGCTAAAAGACTTCAAGTACAACTGAACCTTAAGAACACCGTAGATTTTAGTACTATTATAAATCAATGAATTTTCCCATTGTAACATAAGCACAAATGAGCAGAATCACTTGCAGATTTGCTAACGAATTTTAGGAATAGTAATAATGGATTGTCGAAGTTCAAGCATTTTTGGCATTTCATGGGTTCTTAATCCTGCAATAAATTTGGTGCAATCTCTTTTTTTTTTGCAAAAATCTTTATGAATACATTTTTTCAATTTGAATATTTTCAGGAACAATACTAATTAAATTTATTAATCGGAGTGCTAAAAATATTTGTGTAGTTATAGTAGTAATGCGAATGAATACAGGAAGGAAATGAGAGAGGAGCAGAATATTAACCCTTGCTGACTCTTAACAAATGGCTACCTAAGTGCATTAGTAGAATTCACATTTTGCAGCACCTGGAATTCATATTTCGCCAAACTCATTATGTATCATGGATTTGAACCGGTTTGATATTTTGCCATTCGCCAAATTACTAACCGGTTTGATATTTTTGTCTCATATTTAATAGGTCTCTGTATACTTCAGTGGAAACGAAAAATCGATAACTCCCATTGCTGGCATCAAAAGCGATGATACACAGACCTCGAATTTATGCAAAAGTGTTGTTGAGAGAATGCTTGCATCGTACTGGAGGGGATAATAATTGCTTTAATTTGTATATTGATTAGTAACTTCTTTTTTATTGTTTCAGCGTTAGCCATTAAAGAAATTAGAGGGAGGGAACAAAAGTACCAAATCAAAAGACACGAGCTAATGCAGTTTCATAAGTTTTCTCCCAGCTAGGAATGTTAGTTCGGAACACCAAGATTCCTCCTAAAATGAAGTTTCTTTCTGTGGTGTGCTTCTAATAAACCAACACCGTAGGGGGGAACAAATCAAATAGAACTTTTAAGGATCGCGTTTAGTTTCGTTTGGAACTTCGAGGAAAGGCCTTTAGCTCCCTAAGACCAAGTGAATGTTTTTTACGTAACCGCACTGTGATAATGAAATTGTAGATCATGTCCTTATAAATTTAGATGAAGACCTACCTGTTTGGATCGATGGTGTAAAGAAAACAAAACGGAAAACAAGAACACACAAGATTTATTTGGTTCATCCAAATTAGGCTACGTCTAAGGAGCGGCTGTGGTTTTCACTATGATCTCAAAAACAGAGTTTCAGAGGAATACAATGATGATAATAATCCTGATACAAACCTTAGATAGGGCAACTCTCTATATATATAGAGACTACGGAAATTTTGGGTCGGGCTGCTACCCCGGACCCCGTGGAGAATTGTTTATGTTCACTTCCGGGTCCGGGCTTATCGACCCGTCCCTCCGTTCCATAAATAAACCTCTCAAAAAATTTCATTTAATTTCCCAACAGACCGCTAGTCAGATCGGATCAAGTACGAAATCGGATCGCCACTACTAGGCTCCACACAAACATAACACTACCGACTAATGAAAAAAACTAAGTCGTCTTTCAACTTTTTTTTTATTGTTTCAGTGAAGCACCACTTATTAGCCATCCAAATTAACTTCAGAGTTACTTTCAGAAGAATCTTGGCATTGGATTGATTAAGCAATTTGGTGGTGTTGGCATGTGAAGATAGACTTTTGTTAATAAGTGACTTAACCACTGTTGCTGAAATTTATCGTTGATGTAGAATTATTACCAACACCTGCACTGAGTAAAGCAGAGAAGCTGCGCACAATTATCATCCTTAAATCAGGCAATAATTTGATACCCAAGAGTTTATCGATTTTTCATTCGGTGTAATAACTAGACCCTCCACCAGAACCCCCTGTAATATATAAAATAAACTTTGTAGATGAGTATAAACGCTTTTTCCTTTCCCACATGGATAAAAGTAGGTAAACAAGAATTAATTCTAACTCCCACATGATAAAAAAAAGAGAGTAAAAGATCTCGAGAAGAAAAGGTCTTATTTGACCGATATTGTCCCCACTTAGCCACTACGGTCATCCGACACCGTGAGATTTTTAACGCAGTCATCCAGCAGCAGCTTCTCGGGAGACCATCCATCCCTGGATTACTTCCGCCCGAGCACGCTTAACTGCAGAGTTTTTTTGTCAACCCTAGAGCCAATTGTACTGAAAAGGCCTCAGTGTTAGGAAAGGACAAATCATTACTTATATTCCATTCGACGACCCTACCTGTCGAATCGAGGTATTACAATACCATCACCTTAAATTGGAGACGTCCTCGGCTCCGGATTATATATAAGCCCAGATCTCAGACGTTCCCTGCCACTCATAAGACCAGTACCTGGCACACCCCGTCCAGCGTACTCTCCCACCCTCGGCAGGTGACCCGTCGTCGGCTCTGATACCATTTATAATGACCCGACCTTCCACCGATATTATCTCCACTCAGCCACTGCGGTCATCCGACAGTGTGGGGTTTTCAACGGACACCGCTGCGATCATCCAGCAACAGCTTTCCGGGAGGTCACCAATCCCTGGATTACTCCCGCCCGAGCACGCTTAACTGCAGAGTTTTTTGTCAACTCTGAAGCCAACTGTGCTGAAAAGGCCTCAGTGTTAAGAAATGACAAACCATTACCTATATTTCATTCAATGAACCCTACGTGCCGAATCGGAGTATTACATTCAAGGTAAAGAGTTGTTTGCATAACCATTATTAGAGTTTCAAATAAACCAAATCCGTTGTTCTGTATCATCTTATTAATTTGAGTTGATATGCTCACATGAAGCACCACAACACTTATATTTTACATTAGTGGTGAATACAGGTGTCCAGAAGCCCTGTACGGTGGGTGTCCTTCTAAACAGTGACGAGCAAAATACTGCGGGAACATGCTATATAACTGGAGTCATTGGTACGGATTTGTTGTTTATGGATTTGGCTAAACTCATTTGTGTCAGTATCTTTTTTTCACCTTATAGAAACTGTGTTTGTCATGTTCAAGTACTATGAATTTTGAAAAAGGTCTTTCGAATCTTGCAACAATAAAGAAAGCAAGTATGATATAAAATAATTTGAAAATATATTTTAAATTTGGCCAAACTCATTTGTGTCGGTCATTCAGAGTGTATATATTATATATATAAAAAAATATTTTGCACGAAAAATGTTCAGGAGAAGTGATGAACTAGACAACAAAAACAAAGATCCAGAGAAGTGCACCCATGAAAAAAATATGACTTTCACCGTAGAAGTTACACTTCTGAAAATTTATAAGTAGGGAGGGGAAAAAAAATCATTTCTTGGTCAGTCCTTATTTGCATCTCTGGACCCCTTCTTCTGGGATTCATATGGACTCTTAGTGGAGGACTAAGGAGTAAGGAGAAACCCAACCTATATTGCATGGTAGGATGAAACTATAAATGTATCCCGACTAACAATGCCTATGAAACATGCACAAAAAGTTGTTTGTTGGTCGAATAATACATTACTTGATTTCAATGACAGGTCGTGAAAAAGTCAGAAGACGACGAAGGTCCAAGCCTTACTGAGGACACCAATCTCTTTAGCTGACAAAGAAAATGCCTCTTTTTTTCTGTCGACCATGCATCATTTCACCAATGGCAGGAGAGAAGTTTTGCACAGTTCGTGTCTGCAGTCATACTCCTGACTAGATCTAACTGAACTTAGGTAAATTCGGGGGCACATAAAGAAAACGAATTTTCCCTTTGGAACAGTATAAGGAGCCCGAGTCACCAACATCTACGAGAACATGTCTGGTCACAGTTTGAGAAATAAAGTTTTGTGACCGTAAATATCTTCAACATTATTAGCTTTTCTTGATAATGGTAACTCAAATAATAGTAACTCAAACATTGATATCCTAATCATTGAAGAACTGCGAACTTCTTCTTCGGTATAAGGATCATGTGCCTCATGGTGTCAAATACAGACCTAACAAAGAGCTCCCAGTTCCATTCAGACAAAATAACTTGACTTCCTTGCATACCTTCAAAGGTTTAGTAAATAACAATAAAAGCAAAATATATAAAATATCTTTCGGCATTTGCAATGACCAATATCTTTCGGCATTTGAAATTACATATACATGCATTCAGTTACATCAAAAAGTTAGTATGAAAATCACAAAGGAGCAAAATATAATAGTTATGACAGACCTTCTGGTTCCGATTTTCGATCAATGGAAAATATAATTATTCCTGGAAATCTAAGATTGTACTTCACCGGTCCAACACACATCATTGTGGTTACCAAAGACGATGAAAATTTCAATTGCATAAATCTAATTTTCCTTAACTAGAAAATATTCCAATTCGCTATGTTGGTACTTTCTAATAATTGTCTCTATGTTAAATCACATACCACCACGCCTAATTAGTTGTTTCCATCAACCCCGGTACGTAGCATGGGTTACATACTAGAATTTTTTTTGTTGACAGAAGTAGACATACTAAACTTTCTCATTTGGACCTAAGAGAGTATTACATGAATAGTGAGATTTTGATATAAGAAAATATCTTCTATTATTGTTGAATACGATGTCAACAATAACGAAGCCATAAGCCAAAAGTTTGTTGGTAATCCGCCAGGGTTCATAACATGGCCATTCTTGGGGAGCTTAGTTTCACCTAATTTGGATACTCAATTCATACAATAGAAAATAAGAATCTAAGAAATGGAAAGTCATACAAGGTAAATATGTTATTTGAATCTATTATTATATCTATCATTTTTATAAATCACATATAGTAATCCGGTAAGTAATCAATATTTTTTTCCAGTATGAATTTTGATCCATATTATGTTTCTGTTGATATATTTTGTAATAAGATTGAAAGTACTTTCACATGCTCAATTGTTTAATTGACATTGTTGTTTCTTAGTCCTGACAGTTAAGTGATATTATTAGTGATTCAAGAACTTTATTGAAGGCTTTTGTTGCATGGGAGTATAGTTATGTTAGTAGGAACAGTAATAAAACATCTGATTGTTTAGCAAAGGATGCTAGAACTAATATGGTCTATTGAGTCTAGACAATTTTTCCTCCATTTTATTGTATTTTGCATCAACTTTTATTGGATGATAATCAATTTGTAAACGCTTCTTAATCAATGAAATTTGTTACTTCAGATAAAAAAAAAAATTATAGGGCAAAGGGTAAAATTATATAACTATAATTTAAAACTCATATTATCTAACGGTGGTATACGAAGTACAGATCAACTCATACATGTTGAAATAGAGTCATGGATCTTAGTATTATTATGTGGTGCTTTAATACAAACTATAAACTGCAACTTCAACCATGTTATAAAAAAATCATACAAGGAACATGCTCCTAACAAGAGCTATGAACCTGTTTAGGTGACTGTTGATAGAGATAAAGAGGGTATGTTTTATGTAGGATAATGCGCCTTATACAGGCCAATCATATAAAATTTAAATTATTTTGTATATAAATTTAAGTACCATGTTGATAAAAAAATTTTAATCATTGGAACTCCCAAATTAAAATAAAGTTCATTTCAATTATTATGAAACTCAAATTTTAGAAAGGAAGAAAGTGAACTTTTCAAAGTCATGCACATGCATAATCAGGAAGAGAGGCAAATAACAACATGTACTTTGTAACATAATCTAAAAGAGTACACATAACTAAATACAATATCAAGCAAAACCAAATGGGCTTTTAGAGTGTATCAAGCGAACACAAGGATCAGAATCTACCTACACGCACCAAATTCATATGATAAAGTGTTACTAATTAATAGGTAGGAAGTCAGGCACACATGCAGTCCACGTGGCTTCCTGCTTACACTCACCATCCGCCAATTGAATGATATATGATTCAGATTATGGATATTTTCAGTAACAAGCATTTCCATTTATAAAGGTAGACAATAAAAATTTGAAAAGAATGCTTTAATCACCGAGATAAATTGAGATAATACAGTCCATCAAGAACATAAATTCTATTTGATCCCAAAAACAGTCCAGGATATTGCACTTTGAACTTATTGTGTCATTGTCGCACGCACTTCTGAGATTTGCATAACTTAATGAAATAGAAATAGATAGTCCTCCCGGAAAAGTGTCATTGTCGCACGCACTTCTGAGATTTGCATAACTTAATGAAATAGAAATAGATAGTCCTCCCGGAAAAGAAGAAGAAAAAAAAATTGGCCCAAAAATCACATAAAAATATATATATATATATATATATGCATGTATGTATGGAGAGAGACATTGCACCAATGGTGTCATTGTTGGTGGCATGCTACACTCACTATACAGATCATCCTATGGTTAATCAAAAAAAAAATACAGATCATCTTATCCATCAATATTTACCATTTGTTTCAGACTTCTGATATTTATCGATTTTTTCATCCCGATAGGAATATAGAAATATGCAGATTAATGTTTGTGAATTTCATCTGATACTTGATGATTTTACTAAACTGGGTTACTTTACCAGCTCTTGAAGGCAATGATGAGGCCGCAATCTTATGCTGGGGTTAGTGTTTCTGGTGCTCATGATGTAATATATCACACTTTTACCCGTGGAAATCAATTTTATTTATCCATGGTGTGTACTTATCGACCTCGAAGATCTGTTTGGTGCTACTTTTTAACATGGGTTTGGTGATGATGTGTATTTTGTGGCAGTTAACTAAACATTTGTTTCTTGGGTCACTATGGAGATAATTTTTGTGATCACTATACTGATAGAGGGAAGTTATGGAGATACTTTTCACGGTCACTATATTCAGACAAGATTTCTTAGTTACTTTTCTCGCTATGGTTACAACTTTACTGTTCAGAACTAAATGTATTGTAGACTTTTCTCGCGATCACTAAATTATACTTTTCACTTACCTATGGCATGCAAACAACTTACATGGAATGAGGACTATAATGTTAAGAAACATTTGCCCACATTTGGAAGCAAAAATGTAACAAACCCGGAATAAGCATATATTTATTTTTTTAATTAGCTTTTTCTTACGGATTATTATTCAAAGCACTGCCATAACTTACTGCGACATGGCATAGATATTCTTGGCAGTTGCACTTTTTGTAACAAACCCAAAATAAGCATATATTTGTTTCTTTATTGTCCGTCTTGATTCAAAGTATGGGATTACTATAAGCGAGCGAACATCAAGAGACTGGTGAGAATCCCAAATGCACTATAAGGTATGGGATTGTTGCAATGCCATATAATTTGGATGTGTTCTGATATCCTCTTAAACTCCCCTATATTTTGGGCATTGTGATGTTACTCTTTGGTTTAGGTATGCTACATGTTTAACATTTATACGTAGTGCCCGTTAATTTACGTACCCACTTTCTTTTATCTTACATTTTATTTTGGTCAAGAAGACCGCGCTATGTGATTGTTGGAAATGCAAGATCAACCTATCAATCACATGAACCATAATTTAATTAGATATCAACAAAATCAAACTTCAACTTAGGTTACCTTTGTTGTCATTTCGGGAATTTTTACATGTGGGTTATTTTAATTGTTTTTCAAACTTAAACACTCAAATCATATTCAACAGATAGCTTACATGGTTATGGAGCATCAACATATTTTTAAACCACCAAAAATGTTGGGGATGACACATTTTTAATTCAACAACCTTTCACGCATTTTGGTAGGCTTAAATTACTTTCATATCTCTACTGATTCACTAAATTATCATCAATTTCATAACAAAGACAACAATTGGTTGCACACGAATCTATATTTGGTTATTTTATATGCATATCAAATGTGTTGATAGCTAATCACTGACAATGTATACAAATATTTTGAGTGAATTACTGGATTCCTTACTCAGGGATACCTCTCTATCAACCTCAAAATTGGTTTGGTTATTTCGCTTTTTTTTTTTGGTCTAAATTTTGTTTCGGTACTTTGTGTGCCATATGAATTTCTATTTGTCAAATAAGTATTTTTCATATAGTTTCTAATCATATTTTTTTTTGTGGTTGTCCCATATGATTTTGTAGTGTTTTGTCATATATATTTGCTACTGATCATATGGGTCATATTAAGAAGAGACTCATGTTTGATTACAGCTAGCTTATCAAATATTGAAAAGGGAAATCATAAAACTGCTATTGTGTGGCAAAAATACTTGCACATATCCCTGAAATTGAGATTAATGAGTGTGTTATGATGACTGATATGCTAACATGAGTTTTCTAAAATGGTTGTACGATTCTAATGATAAGGAGTGGGAGCACTGGTAATCTTGACATGAGCACATAACACTTATAACCTTGAAAAACGTAATTATAATTCAAAAAAATTGAGCTCTGTAGAAACCTTCTAAAATGAGAAAATGGGAAGCTCATTCTCGCAGTAAAGTTTAACAGTAATGTGGCCGAGCGGTTCCTTCGGGGGTCCAAAGGAAAAATTATTGAAGATTGATGAAATCCTTGAAAGGTAATGGCCATCCTTAATTTCGTAGGAACGTATGGCTCTTTGGCCAATGGAAAGCTTACGCATTGGGTACCTATGTTATGAGGATAGGTGTGGGCTAAAGCCCATTTCAGTGGGAGGTACCTACGGTAAAAACCTGGACTCCCTGGGGAGTATTTAAGCGTGTTTTTGGTTTCTCATTTCATTTTGGACCACATGCAGACAATTTAAATAATTAGGTTTTTTGTAATTCTCATGCCTGGTGATTGATCATCTAGCAACGTTAGAAAACTTTTTCCAACTTGACTACAGTTCGAACAAAATTTTAAATATAACAATGTATAAAAATTTGGTTAATGCTTTTAGTTGTCATTGCCAGAAGTGTACGGAATTGATATTCCATTGTGGTTTAAGCATTTCTAACAAAACATTCTTTGGCATGTAACTTAAAATTTCATTCATACTTTTATAAATATTAAGTCTTTTTAAACTGCACACATATACGATAGTGGGATTATCAAAGGGTATCAAATTTTCCTACTCATAAAAATAATCATATTAATCAAGAATTTTCTGAAGATGTTCAAAAATATTTGGACAACGGGGCGGGACGAAACCCCACCACACCAAATCGGCAATTTCCACCAACCCCGATGCATAGCACGGGTGAAGTTACTGACGGATGTATGCATGCGGTCCGAGAACACTTTAGGGTAGTTACCGACTAGTAAAGTTAATGAAGGGATTATATAACTTTATTTAACTGCAAAATGTCTTTGAATACAAAGTTTTTTCACACACCAATTATAACGGGCGTACCTCTTTTCCTTTAAATTTTGGGTCTTTTTTGTGTAGCATGCTACATCTATTGTACAAACACATTACAACTTGATGTTATACAATTATATCAAAAGGTGAATCTAAAGGCTTGGGCTAATGAAGTTCGACGAGGATGAAGACTCTTGTTGTTTTAGGCTGTCTGCAACATGAGCAACAACTCCTGCACCAGCATTATATATCCATTCGCTTTTCACCTGTTTGTGGAAAGCAGTAGTTAAACTCACTTGGTCTTTAGTAGCAAAGACAAGTTATATGACCAATTAGACAAAAAAAGGAGTAGTTGCCATACATGAATGTTGTTATGGGCTAAGAAGGGCCAAAGCGCAGAGTGAAAGCTGACATCAACTTTCTTCCATCCTAACCTCTGTAAACCACGTAACATTTCATCTATTGACAATTCAAAACAGTTAATAACGGCGTGCAATGGCATGCAATAGATTGGAATGGAGAACCGTGAGTCTTTCAACTACATTATACCTTCCATGATATCATGATACTCTACTGCTTTCTGCGCACTGGATGTATTTAGCACTGCCTCCTTTGGTTAGCTGCTTCTGGCGGAAAATTAGGACCTTCAGATGATACTGGAGGACAGTAATCCACATCTATAACATGCTTGTAACCATCCAGAGAACGTTTGGGGGGCTGCTTTCAGGTTAAAATAAGAAATCACGATAAAGAGAGAATTTATTCAGCCATTCTTTTAAGGTATCATTTCAATTCAAATAACGTAATGATAGATATCAGATACCTTAACAAGTTCTGTTTCCCTTCTAATGGAGGATGTGCGCCAACCAACCATATCTGAATATTGATAAAGAAAATTAAGCAGGTACACATGAGAAATATAAAAGCAAGAGCAAAATCCAAGTGCAACGTCACACTGATCTATTAATGTAATAACCGATAACCACAAATTATGTACATAACAGAGGGATACGGTCATATGTGACATTGGCATAGACAATTCGACATCTAAAAGCACCAAGGGAAGATCTGCGAGATAAAGTAAAACAATTAAGCACGTGAGAACCCTCAAAACAATATTGTCATAGTTGATCTTATATAATAAACGTCTCACGATGACTTACATAAATTGCCCATCTTCACAATCAGATGCCATTCTTAAAAGAAGTGGTGGTCTGCTGGGTTTATCATCTAAAAGGAATAATTGCCGACCAGTTCGACCAGCCAAAATGGGAGCTATAGGCGCAGCAAGTTTTTCGAGAAACGACACTCCCAGAAGAAAGGGAAGCTATATGCAGATAAAGCATAAGTATCAGTACCCAAGAACTTGCGTGACAATGAAGTACAACAAACCAACAAAAAGTAATATTTTTTAGAATGCCAATTCATCAATCATCAAAAACTAACTTCCAAACTCTCTTTGGTGACACCTACTATTAGACATGGATGAACCTCAAATTAGATTGTTCTAGTATATAAGATAAATCCCTGGCAATTCTATATAAAATGAAATCCAATGAGATAGTTGGGGAGTAAATCGAAGAGCAAAAATCTTATCAACCAATACAGAATTCCAAACAGCGTGAAGACGTCAGAAGGAAAGTTGAGTGACACGAGGTATTCATGGAATATCTATAAACACAATAATGCCTTTGGAGATGATAAAATGGGGTTCAGTGCATGGGTCCACATTATCTTGAATGAGGTCATTGAGGTGTAGGGAGTGGTGATGATGACAACGCATGCTCTTATGCAACGGATTCTAATGGAGTGCATGCAGTAGAGATCATATTTGTAAAAATAAAAGCATTGTGTTTATACCCGCAATCATAACAAACCTGCTTTCTCCCTCTCACTCCTAGATGTGGGGTTGCCAAGGTAATGAAGTTGATTGGCTCCAATCCAGCAATTGTACAACGGCATAAAGATGTCGCATTTTCTAAATTACTACCTCTGGGAAACCTAGTGATTTCATCAGACACGCCATTACCATTTGTGTACGAAGAATATAATACCGTAATTGCATATCGTGCAAACAAGCCACCAAGAGAATGGGCCAAGAAAGAGATTTTTTTCAAGCTCTCTGTCTTCTGGACAACTTGCTTCACCTGGAGTGAAGCAAATCATGCAATGACAAAATCAGAATGTCAGACTTATATATCAAACTCAAGCTGTTACCTAACTAAAGACAAAACCTCTCATCCAGCAATAAGAGTACTCGATACCAGCATTACTTAACTTACTTCATCAGCTAATCGTTTCCCAGCTCCATCAATCCCATTGAAAGTTTTGGTGAATGTATTGGATGAACTTGCTGTACCAAGTGGCATAAAATTTCACGTCTTTGCATTAGATATATACAAATTTAAGCTTTAGTAGTGAGCTTTTCTAGCACATTCTACTAAGCTTCATATTCATATAATACATTCCCAAAAATATATGCACTTAAAAGCTGAGAATAGAGATTTGTTGGGGGAAAGAAAGAACATTAAACATAGAAGGTTTCTTTCATAACTTTACTGCACAATTTCACGTAGCCATACCGTAAATCAAGAAGCTTCTTCCCAGTCTCTTTTTCAACTCTGCTTCAACATATGTCCAGTCACTAGGGCTGTATGGCTTGCAGATCAGTAAATTTCAACCACAGAAAAATAAGAAAATGAACAGATATAAGTAACGACGATGGTCATCAACAGGTAGGTATAGCGTGACATCTATATATATGTGATGGTGATTAGTGAGTTTTAATTCATAATTGCAAGAAAAGCTGCATATCTAAATCTTTGTTTGACAACCACATATATAGAACAAATCAATCAAGTTGAAAAGGGAAGTCTCATTGCAGATCGACAAACATAGCCCATGCATGAAATTTTGAAATAACAACACCAAGTAACACGATAGACATAGGGACAGGGCTTATACCAAATGATTACAAACCTAAACATATTTTTCTTTTTGATTAGAGAATTAACCCTTCTACTTCTACTCTTCTAGATGTTATCGAGTACCAAATTAAGAGAAGGAGCTTATCAAACCAGAAAGTGAATATTCCAGAAAAAAGAAAGAAATGGAAAGCAATTTAGTGTGAACTTTAACTGGACCATATAATTTGGAGGTTATTTATCAACTTCTACCTCGCCAAGATGCCATGGACAAGGACAAGAAGATGATCCGGTCCATCATTGAGTTTATTAATGCCCTTGGCTGATGCAACATTTCCTTGAGCACTCATTGCTTGAAAGCTGGAACTCAAATTTTTGGAAGAAGTGTTTAAGCCTGCAATAGAAAAATTGTAACTTTTAGACAATAAAAAATTGATGGCACGGATTCCATTTATATCCTCCAAATTCGTTAAAACTAGTGCAAACTGAAAATTTAAGTGTTTAACCAAAGACCATTGCTACTGCTCCTATACATAATAACAAGCTACAATCTGGTACTCTTATTCCAGTTTATAGCAACTAGTATAAGATTATATACTATAGTTTTCGTTAGTCAGTTTTCGTGATAACCATGTTGTCCTGATTTGGAAAATGGATAAATTACACCAAACCCCATTAGATATAAAGGAATAAATTCACATTACAATTATCCTAATAATATCAATTACCATCCCATATAAATCCTGTTCCTGTAATCAAATGCACCCATAACAACAACAACAAAACTTCAAAAGTCATAGGTATCCACATAACCATAAATTTTAATGATGTTCAACAGATCAGACACAAATTGATTAATCTATACATGGTTATAACATCATTAAATGTTAAATGAGATTAAAAAAAAAAAAGACAAAGACAGAGATTACCAGAGAAGTTAGAATTGGAGCCTTGATTAGAAGAAGATGAAGAATTAGAGTATGAGGAGGAAGAAGAACAAGAAGACGAAGAAGAGGCTGAGGTTGAAGAAGTAGTCCCATATCTGAGATGAAATTTGGGTGAATTTTTATAATAACAAGAACTATAAGGAGTATGATGATGAATTAAAGAAGGTGAAGCCATAAATAGAAAAACCCCTAAAAATAGTTATTTTAAGAAAATGATAATTATGATGATCAGAATGGACCATGAAATCTTATCATATGACTTTCATTCAATGCCCATCCCCTGTTTGTCTTGTTACCATTCGTTGCTCTGAATATTCACTACTGTTATTGCGTCATAAGAGTTTCTTTTCTTATGGTTATGGACTTCACGTTTCTGTAACTGTAAGTCACAACTACTGACTCGATTCTTTCTTCTTGAAAACTTAGAAAGTAATAAATCTTCAAAAGACAGAGACTTGGCTGGTTACTCTATTCAACCTTGAGATTTGTGTTAGTAGGGGACGTCATGGAAGCACAGGTTTCCCTTTCGGATAAAACCCAAATTTTGGGTCATCTTTCCTGATGATTGATAACTATGTGTTCCTTCAGAAAAAAAAAGATAATTATATGTGACCAGATTGGGCAATTACCCACGGACCACAAAAAAGAATCGCGCGGGTCACTGATGCTGTGCCATACCCACCATACTAGGCTGTCACCCAAGAGTGGAGTATTTTTTAACAAGAGAATCGCTGAAAAAAAGAAGGCTGATATAGGGATTCCAAATTTGATTGAGGGGCTCCTCTAATAAGAAGAAATAGGGACATTATGAAGTAAAACTCAAAAACCCCTTATCCATAATATTTTCACAATACCCAAACCACCCCTCATTAGTAATCTTAATTACATTAATTAGTTAAGATTAATTTAAACTAATCATGATTAATTAAACATAATCTTTTACCTAATCGATTTGAAAAAAAAAAAATTGAATTTGTGTTTGGTGGGAAGAAAAACTTGATGAAATCACGATTTGAAAGATTCAAATTTTGTTGTTCAGAGAAATTTACGGTTGGGTTTCATGTCGAACCCAACCGTAACCATACGAAAACCGAAGAACACCATTTTTGGCCAGATTTACGGTTGAGTTTTGTTGAAAACCCAATCGTAAATCAAAGAACAATGATGAACACCATGTTTTGTGCAAAGTTACGGTTGGGTTTTAAACCATACCCAACCGTAAGTAGAAGAAAATGATGAACACCATTTTCCCCATAGTTACGGTTGGGTTTTAAAGGAAAAACCAACCGTAACTCATCCTTTTGAGAATTGATTTTTTTTGTTAAATTTGAGTTTTAAAAATCAAAATTTTGAAATAATTCAATCATTTTTACTAGATTGAAGGTAAATTGGGTGTTTGAAACAAAGAAAAAACGAAAAACACACAAATTAGATAATCCAAATTTGTGTTATCCAGTAGAATTTACGGTTGGGTTTTGGCTTATAACCCAACCGTAACAATTTTGTTAATATTTGTTCCAATTTCAACACATAATTACGGTTGAGTTTTTCCTTAAAACCCAACCGTAGCCAGTAGAATTTACGGTTGGGTTTGGCTTATAACCCAACCGTAACATATTCTGTTAATTTTTGTTTCAATTTCAACACAAAATTACGGTTGAGTTTTGCCTTAAAACCCAACCTTAGACAAGTTGTGGTGTTTGTACAAAATGTATTACGGGGTTTAGTAATCGGACCCAACCGTAAATGGTCCTGTTAACTGTTTTTTGATTTTCAATATACTCCAAATTGGGTTTAAAACACAACTTTGTAACTTATTCCTTCTATTGTAATAGATTTAAAGTAGTACATTAAAGGAATAAAACAAAGGAAACGAAATACAATAGACCATTGGATGATTACACTTAAATACTTAAAGATAATGGCGATAATCAAACACCCGACTTGTTTCCATAATACGGTAGCAATCTGTATGCTTGAACTCCTCCCCATATTTGATTCTATACTGCTCCATAGACAACACATGCTGAAAAAAACAAATCAATTATTAGTTTGAGTTTTTGAAATCTCTTTTTAATTAACGATTTATTAATCGACAAACTTACTCTTTCCACACCGTTCTCGTAGGGATTTGCTTCGAATCTCATTTGCTTTTCCAGTTTTAAGTTGTTCATTTGTCGATACAACGTCTCTAACCGTCTCTTGATGGCTCTCCACGGCCTATGATTTACATTCCCCTCTAATGCCGTAAACATTCGAAATACCCGCTTCCACCATTCTTCGGTATCTTGACCCTCATACCAATTTTGTTGTGAAACAACGTTGTTATTGTTGTTATAGAAGGCTCTATCGTAAGCATGCTCTAGCATCGTATGCCATGCTCGAACAATTGCAACATCTTCATCATTCGTGTATGTGTTTACCATTTTTAGTGGTTGAAAGGGTATGGTGAGAATAATGAGAAAATCTAGAATTATAATGAGAATGAAAGGGATAGAGAATAATGAGAAAGTGACAAGTATATGTTTCCTTTTATAGGGAAAAAGGAACCAACGGATCTATTTTTGAAACAAAAAATCCGTTGGAATTATGTAGTTTAAGGACACGGAAATTCAGACATTTTGAGAATCCCGCAGAATTTACGGTTGGGTTTGAAGGTGAAACCCAACCGTAAAATAGTGTGGTGTTTCTACAATTTATTTACGGTTAGGTTTAGTAATCTAACCCAACCGTAAAATTATTTTTAGAGTGAAATGTGGTTACGGTTGGGTTGTGTCACCTAACCCAACCGTAACTCTAGTGTTAGTATTAGTGTATATTTTACCATATTGTTACGGTTGTGTTTTGCCTTAAAACCCAACTGTAATCTAGTTGCGTTGTTTGTACAATTTTTGTTACGGTTGGGTTTAGTAATAGAACCCAATCGTAAATATGAATGTTTGTAGTATGAATTGTAGTTACGGTTGGGTTGAGTCATGGAAGCCAACCGTAAAAGCAGTTTTTGAGACAAAATTAGTTATGCTTGGGTTAGTTCATTTTCTTATCAAATACCAGAGTTGTGAAAAACCTTATTTTTAACATTAAAGGAAGAACCAAAAGAAACGAAATACAGTAGATCATTAGATGATTACACTTAAACACTTAAACACTTAATCATAACGGCGAAACTCAAGATAGAAACTTTGTTCCAAGATACGATAGCAATCTGTATGCTTGAACTCCTTCCCATATTTGATTTTTATACTGCGCCCTAGCCATGGCATGCTGAAAAAAATAAATCAATTATGAGTTTCATTATTTTAAATATTTTTGTAAAGAACGATTTATTAATTGACACACTTACTCTTTCCACATTGGTTTCGTCGGGAAATGCTTCAACTCTCATTTTCATTTCCATTTTTAGGTTTTCCATTTCTTCATACAACGCCTCAAAGCGTCCCTTGATGGTACCGCACGTCCTCCGATATCTATTCCAGTGTAATGCCACAAACATTTCAAACACACGCTCCCACCAAGAATCGTCCTCCTGACAGTCCATCCAATTTTCAGCTATAACAACGTTTCTATTGTTGTTATAAGAGACTCTCTCGTAAGCGTGGTTTATCATCGTAACCCACCCTCGTACAATTGCAACATCTTCATCATTCGTGCATCGAACCATTTTTAGTGGTTGAAAGGGTATGGTGAGAATGAGTTGGAAAGTCTAGAATTATAATGAGAATGAAAGGGATAGAGAATAATGAGAAAGTGAAAAGGAAAGGTTTCCTTTTATAGGGAAAAAATTCCCAACGAATAGATTTTCAAAAAAAAAAACCTTTGGAATTGTATTTTTTTTGTCACTATTCAGGGATAATTTACGGTTGGATTTTGTAATGAAACCCAACCGTAACAAATTTGTGGTTTTTGTAAAGTTATATTACGGTTGGGTTTTGGCTTAGAAAGCAACCGTAAATTTTAATGTTAGTTTAAGTGGGATGATCATTTACGGTTGGGTTTTGTAATGCAACCTAACCGTAACAAATATGTTACTTTATTGTAAATTATATTACGGTTGGGTTTAATTATCGGACTCAACCGTAAACATAAGTTTTTTAGTGGAATTGTAGCTACGGTTGGGTGATTTCTTGAAACCCAACCGTAAATGATCATCTTCATTTCCTATATTCTTCATTTTTTATACTTAAATCAGTCTTGTATTTGTTTTATGTTGGTGGGAAAAGTGGAAGAGAGATAAGAGAGTTTTAACCCAAAATTTTGAAAAAACCCAAAATGAGTGATTCTAGTGGCAAATTTGTGGAGGGTGAATCCTTGTATGATTGCCAAACTAAATTCTACATACCCATTGAGGGAGACCCAACTATGTATGATTATTTGGATGGTAGAGAGGTTTTAAGTGTAAGTTGTGTTGCTGAAACTAAACCAAATGGAGAAAGTAGTCGTCAAAGTGAAGATTCAACTGCTGAGAATAGTCAGGTATCATTTTAACTTAAACTCTTTTTCATTTTTTGCTGATATTTAAGGAAATGAGGTGCATAATACTGGGTTTTTTTTTGTTACACCATCATGGTTACGCTTGGGTTTTCTTGAGAAACCCAACCGTTACTATACATTTGTGTTTCAGAAAATTAGAGTTTCACAGTCTTACGGTTGGGTGGTTACCACAAACCCAACCGTAACTTATCACGTGCATGGGTATTTACTGCACTTGTTACGGTTGGGTTTTACTCTTTAACCTAACCGTAACATTTGTTTGGCTTTTTTTTGTTGTATTACGGTTGGGTCCGTCGATTATACGGTTGGGTCTGACCCTTCTAACCCAACCGTAAACTTATTGGTTTTAGTGTTTTGTCTGACGCTTGGCCTTGATCTCTTTTGTTCAGCTCGCGGTTGTACCTCAACCAATGAATGATCAGCCTCCTCCAAATGACTATAGATACTACGGATCACTATTTGAACGACCTGGTAGGTTATAGATAAGTTGTTAATCCCTTTCGACATCCAACACGATGCC
Organism: Papaver californicum; assembly: GCA_023531435.1. NCBI lineage: Eukaryota > Viridiplantae > Streptophyta > Magnoliopsida > Ranunculales > Papaveraceae > Papaver > Papaver californicum. Next base: position 3,017,887 of record JAJJMC010031495.1, read on the forward strand.
ATTTTTTTCTCCTAACTTTCTGTTCTTGGACCATGTAGACATGGGATAAAAAAGATGATGCAAAGAAGTGGGCTACAGAACATGGGAAACTCATCATGTGTGTGCTTGTTTGTAACAACCAACAAAAACACAACCGCTTTCAAATGGTTTGTGAGTGTAGTGGACAATATACAAGACATGCAAAGAAGGGTACTGAGTATGTACCAAAGACGAAGATCAAGCGAAAAACTTACACTAAGAAGATGGTATGTCCTTTCAAGCTTCAATTTCGTAAGAACAACAAGAATAAGTGGTTCTTGTCTACGGTTGTATGCGGTCGTCACAACCACCTACCACCAGAGACTTTGTTAACGCATCCTTCTATGGCCCGGCTTACCAAGGAAGAAAAGCTCATTGTAGACGATATGATGGATAAGCGTTTGAAACCCAGTGATATACTCGGGCACTTGAAAAAAATAAACTCAAATAATGTGTCTACGTTGGAGACAATCTACAACGCCAAAGCCAAGTTGAAGCGTGAGAAATGGGAAGAAAGGGACCCGATCCAACAACTTTTGTACTTGGGGGAGACGAAAAACTATACCATGTTTCACGAAGAAGATGAGAATAAAGAAATTAAGCATACTATATTGGCTCATCCCGAGTTTATAAAGTTAGCACGGTGCTCCCATCAAGTGCTTATGATGGATTGCACGTACAAAACTAACAAGTATGAGCTCCCGGTTTTGAATGTTGTAGGGCAAACTTCTACCAAGTCCCCGTTTAGTGTTGCCTTTTGCTTCTTGAGAAACGAGCTCGAAGAAAGCTATGTGTGGGCTTTGGAACAAATTAAATTATTCTACGTCGAAGGATATACCCCTAAGGTAATTATCACCGACAAAGAACAAGGCTTGATGAATGCCATTGCAAGGGTATTCCCAGATGCTCATCATCTTCTTTGCACGTTCCACTTGTGGAACAATATTCAAACCAAGTGTAAAACGATTATTCGGCCAACAAAGAAAAGCGAGATGGAGAGAATTAAAAAATTGTTGGTTTCAGAACAAGAAACGGCCAAAGAAAAATTCGAGGAGGACGACAAGTTGGCGGAACTAAAATGGGCTACTTTCCAAACTGAATGGGACGCTTTGACATGGTCTATCACCAAGTAAGTTCAACAATTGAACTTGGTGCCAAGGAAAAAGTTCCTCCACACCCAAACTCAAGAAGAGTAAGTATGAAGGAATTAGCAAGAAGAAAAAAAAGAGTTAGTATGAAAGAATTAGCAAGAAGAAAAGAAAAACTTAAAGGCAATACATTAGTGGTTAAAGAGCCATATACGATCCGGATTGCAAGAGGATTGATGCAATTTCCATCTAACTTTTCAAGAATTGAGAATGGCAAAATCGTCCGAACCAAGCACATTATTTATGAAAATTAGATGTCATCGTTTCCGGCTTTTTTTCGTCCATACATAAAGGCCACCGACGATGTTGCCGGTGATGGTAATTGTGGATACCATGTATTCATCGAACAAGTTGGACCATTTAGCGGAGCAGCAGGGTTGGGTATGGACGAAGTAACTTATGTAAGACATAAGTCAGCGGTTGAACTACGCTCTTACCCGGATTTATACAAGCCAATGATGTGTGCATATAGAGATGAAGAGTCGTTGTTAAACGAGGAGTTCATCGCTCTCGAAAGGCGTTTAATAGGCAACAAGAATTGCACTAGCGAGTATTGGATGAGCATGCCAATATGTGGGCAAATCCTCGCCAACGCTTTCAATTGCGTCATACATTATATCTCAAATGGATATTGTTTTACGTTTGCACCAACAAGATCAACATTTGTCGAACAATTGGCTAATAGAAGATGTGTGATTGGACTGGTGCAGAACTGCCATTATGTCGGTCTCAAGTTGAAAGAAGGAAGTCAATTACCCCCTTTACAGGATGGATACGATGGTGATATCGCCAAGTCTTGGTGTCACCGGTTCAAGCATAATTTCGAACTCTGGAAGGCACTAAAACCCTCCCCGACCTTTCAATTCATATCATTTGTTTCTAACTCGGAGTCGGAATGATAATATAGTAAACCTGGAAGGCATTTAATATTCGTAGTAACAATATCATATGTATGTTGGAGGAATCATAATATTAATATATTTTTTTTGGAAATGAAAAATTTGGAGCAATTAACATTTAATGAAAAAGTTGGAGAAATAAAAAAAAATTACGGTTGGGTACTGAGTGCAAACCCAACCGTAAACCTTCCAGGGTTTTCCCCCCAGTTTTACGGTTGGGTTATGACTCCAAAACCAACCGTACAACTGTCACGTTTACGGTTGGGTTTTGAGTCCAAACCCAACCGTAAACCTGGGTGGATTTTAATCTGGAAGGTTTACGGTTGGGTTTGCATTCAAAACCCAACCGTAAATATTTTTGTTAACCTTTTTTGGAATTTCAGTTCACTCAAAATTGGGTTCAAAACAAAAAATTTATGTAAACATCAAATTTTTGACCACATTACAACCCATGAAATCATTAACGTAACCTGGGATACAATTGAAATTACCACTAACAAACCCAAATGGCATTACAAAAGAACTAATAAATAGGTTTGCGAGTGAGCAAAAAGTCCTTTAGGATGTGATAATGAGGTAGGTATAAAAAGGGCCATATTTTCCATCTCCTCCATTCCTCAAGAGATCTCTGTAACACCTCATCTTCGGTTTCACCCCTAAGTCGTAGTTGACCAATAATACGAACTAATGCCATAAATTCTTCTACGTATCGGTGTATAGTGTTATATCGACAAATCAACTTGACGTGATCATGGTTATAAGGGTTCCCGGTTTCAGAACAAAAGTTTTCATGGATTGTTTGCCAATAACTCGGACTCGTTATACCACTTTGCCTTCTTTCTTCTCCTCTTTTTGGAAAACATAATACATAGTTGCCAAATACATAAATCTTCATCCAAAGAAAAATCTGGATTTTTAATCCCAGGTTGACCCATATTCCACTATGTTAGAGTACTAGTTTTGTTAGATGATTGTTGTAACATAAAGGTTTAACTTTAAAAAAAAATGGATGGGTTGGATATGTACTCAACTATTTCACTTATAAACCAGAAGTGTAACGGCTATATTTTGAGAAATGGGTCGTACAAGGTTTGAACGGCTCTATTTGAAAACCTAAATAAAAATCAAAAACGACCCAAAACTTTCCTCAAAATAGAAGTTACGGTTGGGTTTTGGCTGAAAACCCAACCGTAATATACTTGGAAAATTATGTGTAAAGGTCACATATTTACGGTTGGGTTTTCAGCCACCACCCAACCGTAACCAACCTTTGTAGCTTTGAGTTTTCAGGTCAAATTTGGGTTTCAAAATCAAAAATTTGAACTTATTCAATCATTTTAACTAGATTGAAGGTAAATTGGGTCATTCAAACAAAGAAAAAACGAAAAACAAACAAATTAGAGAATCAAATTTAAAGTTATCCAGTAGAATTTACGGTTAGGTTTTGGCTTAAAACCCAACCGTAATATCCTTGGAAAATTATGTGTTGAGGTCATTTGTTTACGGTTGGGTTTTTAGCCAAAACCCAACCGTATCCAACCTTTGTAGCTTTGAGTTTTCAGGTCAAATTTGGGTTTCAAAATCAAAATTTTGAACTTATTCAATCATTTTAACTAGATTGAAGGTAAATTGGGTCATTAAAACAAAGAAAAAACGAAAAACAAACAAATTAGAGAATCAAATTTAAAGTTATCCAGTAGAATTTACGGTTGGGTTTTGGCTGAAAACCCAACCGTAATATCCTTGGGAAATTATGTGTTGAGGTTATAAATTTACGGTTGGGTTTTTAGCCAAAACCCAACCGTAACCAACCTTTATAGCTTTGAGTTTTCAGGTCAAATTTGGGTTTCAAAATCAAAATTTTGAACTTATTCAATCATTTTAACTAGAATGAAGGTAAATTGGGTCATTAAAATAAAGAAAAAAAATGAAAAACAAACAAATTAGAGAATCAAATTTAAAGTTATCCAGTAGAATTTACGGTTGGATTTTGGCTGAAAACCCAACTGTAATATCCTTGGGAAATTATGTGTTGAGGTTATAAATTTACGGTTGGGTTTTGGCTGAAAACCCAACCGTAACCAACCTTTGTAGCTTTGAGTTTTCAGGTCAAATTTGGGTTTCAAAATCAAAAATTTGAACTTACAATCATTTTAACTAGATTTAAGGTAAATTGGGTCATTCAAACAAAGAAAAAACGAAAAACAAACAAATTAGAAAATCAAATTTTAAGTTATCCAGTAGAATTTACGGTTGGGTTTTGGCTGAAAACCCAACCGTAATATCTTTAGAAAATTATGTGTTGAGGTCCTTTATTTACGGTTGGGTTTTCACCCAAAACCCAACCGTAAACCTAATGTGACTGGGTATTTTTACCGGGATTTCCCAATGCATGGTTTCCAACTTCAAATAACTGGAAAATAAATTTTAAGTTTAATTTTTCATTTCACGTGCAAGTTAAATTCAAACTTCAAATCCAACTTCACATTAAAGGTACAAGTAATTCACACATACAAAAGAAAACCATAGACATAGAGTTAGGGAGAAGGAGGAGGGGTATGTCGATCACTTTGACGAGCTCTTTTTTTGCTCATAACATTACGATAAGCAGCACCGCCACGAGTACGAGCTCCAACACGACCGCCTCGAGTACGAGCACCACGTTGCGCATCCCCGGCTTCATCATGTGTCTCTTCATCCGATGCTTGGGGCTCTCTTCTAGTAGTACTCGCATCTGTAGTCGCGCCTCTTTTACCGGGTCTACTCCTCTTTAATGTCCACTGCACATCCTCAACTTCATGATGAAGCTCCCTAATCAAAGCTTGGAGTTGGTCAGGCGTTCTCACATCAATTGTGCTTAGGCATGGGTTAATAGAGTCCGCCAATGCAACGACTTTCTTTTTCTATTCACATATGAAAATAAAAGTAGGATGAGTGTTTAGTAACAAATCTTAAAAACATTAATAACAAAAATAATGTACGTACCAAATTGAAATATGCCTTCTTCCAGAAACCATCTCCTGTGTTGATTGCCAGAGTCTCAGGATCATTGTTGATGATAGTTGGATGATCAAAATGGCGATACCACTCCAAGTAATCTTCTGCAGCCTCTTTTGTGCCCGGAGAGGGAGTTAACTCATTCCTTTGGACTTGGTATTTCGGATCAGTGCGGTTATTCCAAACCGCAATTGAAGGCATAGGCTCATAGTTTAGCACGATGTTTGGCCCTTCGATCATCGACCCATTCACGCACAATTTAAACATTTCGCGTGTCACTGTTGTTTGGACGTATCCATATTGCCGGAGAGTTCGGCGGGGATTAGACATCACGTGCCCAAACAGATGATACAAAGGGCCGTTGTAGCCTGCCACGTCCGACAATTCACGTAAATCCTCAACATGTCCATCACCCTCTATGCTAATCTTCACATAAGGGTCGAAAACAACATCATCAACCGTGAAAGCATCAATTTCTGTTCTCATCTTTGCTATGAGCACTTCTTTATATTTTGCCTGCGTCCCGGTGAAGACGAATTTCTTTTCCGTAGGTCCATTAACATCAACGCTTGTTTGAGGAGCCAATCTGGGAAAGTGATCGTATACCCATGCCTATAAAGATAATAAATATTAATATAAGAAAATGATAAAAAAATAAATTAAAGTTAAACATTGAAATTCAAACAATAAATTACCTGAAGCAGACCGGTATTACCGGCAATCTCAGTTCCCCTAACCCTCGAAGCTTTTCGAAGGTTAGCAGGTAGGCCAGGGTGGCAGTTCCCCACGAGTACTGATGGGTCATCCCGAAATCACCCTGAAACCATTGTAGATACTGGACGTTGACCCTGTTGCCCGAGTTGTCACCAAAGAAGATGGTGCCGAGCATATATAGCAGATAAGCTCTAGCTGTTCGAATAGCTCTGGTGTCATCTATGACGACCCCAGCTATTTCCAACTTTCCGGTCCCTCCAAACTTCTCCCTTAGTGACCGCAGCAATATTTTCTTGCTCATAGCTTGACCTTTCTTCGTAGGCATCCCCGGCTTATCTCCACTGACCAATTTAAATTCAGATTCAGCTTCGGTCTTATCCCATCCAAGTGTATCTTCAAGTGCATAAATATCACTCCATGACATGTTGTTGTCAAAACCCTCAAACACAGATTTACCTTCCACCTCCAGCCCAAGAATTGATTGGACATCATCCGGCGTTACAGTCATCTCGCTGAATGGGAGATGAAACGTATCGGTTTCAGGCCAATAACGTTCCCTGAAGGCTGCGCATACGACACTGTCATACTCCCACATTGAATTGGTAATTCCGGGAGCTAACCCGGTACTATTTACAAGAATTTGTACGCCCGTACATTCATCAGTTAAGGGCCAATGTTGAGCCCTTTGACGAACCAATTTCTTGATCGCCTGTGTATGATCCTACAAAGAATAAAAACAAATTTGTTTTACTTACAAAAGTTAACAAACAAAAATTTATTATTATAAGAGAAGTGATTAGAATAATACCTTGGTCGCAGCAACTTTGGCAGCCCATGAATGGGGATAACCAAATAATATTGCAGATTTGTCTGGGGCCTCACCCCATAGTCCTCCATTCCTCCTCTTAGGCCACAGTTGAGGTTCGGCATTTTCTTTGGAAATTTCTTTGGCAACCCTTTTCTTTGCCTTTTCTTTTCGAATTTCTTTACCTTTGCCTTGAGGGACATGTTGTTCTCTGTCCCGCTCTTCTTCTTCGTGTTGTTGCTCTTGTGGTGGTTCTCTAATCACAAGAGAACCTCTGGGTGTTGGTAGATCACCCAACCCTTGAAACACATTATATTCCTCTTCTGCAATTTGAGGAACACTACCACCACCTACCTCAAAAGAGGGATTATGGGTCTTACTCACGCCTCTCTTCTCAACCCCTAAATGCTTTCCGTGGCGAGGGGTTGGAGTGTGAGAAATTGGTGTTAAATTATTACCCCTCTTATTCTTCCTACAACACACAAGCAATACAAGTTACATAATTTCCAAGCAATTCAACTGCAACTAAAAAAAAATTCACTGCACAGGATTATTTACGGTTGGGTTTTAACACAAACCCAACCGTAAAATTTTAGTACAAAATGTTGTCCATATGTTACGGTTAGGTTTTAAGAAAAAACCCAACCGTAATACTCAAACCAAATTTTTATGGACGCTATTTGTTACGGTTGGGATTTTCTACAAACCCAACCGTAAGTTGTTTTTAAAAATTAGCGCAAATTATTTACGGTTGGGTTATCTATTGAAACCCAACCGTAATATCCTGAACTATTCATCTTCTTCCCTTTGATTTACGGTTGGGTATTGAAAATAACCCAACCGTAATACTCAAGAACATGAAATATTACGGTTGGGTTTTGACACGGACCCAACCGTAATATCAACTGTGTGCAACATTTTTTCCCCAAAATCATGATCAAACATGCAAATAAATCAATTCCAAGTTCTAAGAATACATGGGTTTTCAACAATACCTTAGATACACCATTGTTGGACTTTTCGGTGCTTGATTTTGCTTGTCACTATCGATTTCTTGTTGAATCTCTTGATTAGGTTGAAAGGAGCAGGGTTGATTGCCATCACTACTACCTTTAACGCCTTTAGTATGCTTATTCATCTCGACTTGTTGAGTTGAGTTTAATCGTCGATGGATTTTGCGAATCGGCGATGAATCGAGGGAGATTACGGTTGGGTTTTGAGAGGTTTTCTTTTGTTTTAGTTTTTAAAAGTTATGAATTTTGTTAAAAGAGTTTAGGTTTTAATTGGTATAAGGGTAAAATCGTCATTTACCAAAACCCCTAGGACACCCCTTATCGCCAAATTTGGTCACCTCGGCTCAACTGGGAGCCTCTCAATTAGGTTTGGAGTCCTTATATCATGCTTCGAAAAAAAGGCGTTGATATCAGGACAGATTACTGTGTTATGGGCTTACTACTCATTTTGTCGCCAAAGGCAACAAGTGCCAACAACCTTTTGGGTCTCAGTAAAAGTAAGCTGATGAGCCGACTGCGGACCACTGATGAACCAAACCAATCTTAATCGGTTTTCTAAATTTCTTATCACAACGTCACTTTTTTTAAGCAACATTTCTGGCGCAGTTGTGTTTTTCATTTCAAAATTCTCAACATTCTTTTCTGGCTGAATACTCCATTATAAAATTTAGTGTACATTCAACATTTCTAAGTTAGATTCATATTTTTACTATTTCTATTTTTATATATTGTATGTTAATAATGAATTCCCAGTCGAAAAACTTAGAAATCGGAGAAAACCCAGCAGGAAATAATTTACGATTAGATCTAGTATTTTTTAACATGACCCTGATTAAGGGTGACACCAAGGATAGACTAATCTTGACTCTAACCCCTAAAATCATAATAATCATATAAAACCTCTTATAATTTATCATATATTTGATATTTAGTCCACCTAATATTATTATTCAGTCCACTAAATCCAACATGTTTGTAAAACTTCATTTTAGTCCCCCTCAATTTTAATTTCTGGCCACTAATCGTAATTATGTGCATGGGTAAATTTAATGTTGTTGTCCAGGTTGTACTGCTAAATTACCCAACCGTAAACAAATTACGACCAGATTGTGGTGTCATATTACCTAACCATAAACTAATTACATTTATGTTGGAAATGGTAAAACTCAGCCGTAAAGTTTTCTGGAGGATGGGATTTGATTTCACAGTTGGGAAAAAGTGTTTACAGGCTGAAACTCTCAAAAACCTTTTGACGACGGGTTCAATGCTTTCAGACATAGCCATAAATGTTATATTTTTTTGTCCATCTTAGTCTAATCATCTGATTGTTTGGAATTTATGAGGTTTTATAATATCATTTCATTAAAAAGGAAAAAACATAATAGTTTCCATAACATTACATTGAAGAAAACAACTTAACAATGCTTCAAGATAATATATTAATTGAATTGAGAGTGTATTACATTATGATCTTTTATAGCATTTTTATTGAAATTACATTACACTCGAAAACATAATTATAGTGAATATTTAATCATGATTCATCTAAGGTTGAATTGTAATATATTTTCATAAATCGTAGCATTCCAATAATTAAATGCTTTTCGAATATCAGATCCGAACCATTTCTTTCTCAAAAAACATGTGATACCAAGTTATTTCAGTATTTAAAATTTTGATATTTTTGTATCTCATGTTCTTTACTTTGATCATGAGTTGGCATGTTAGTAACTTAGTATGATACTTCTCTTGGAGTTCAAGAATTTATAAGAATATATATATATATATATATATACTAGGTATCATTTCGGTCTACGATCGGGGTCAACCTCTTTCGACTTTTATTTGTTGTTTGGTTATCCAGTCTGTATCCTCTCACAATTTTTTAGTCAACATGCAAGTTAGTCGGGGATTACGTATCCGGTGTTTTTTTAGTCGGGTCATAATATCGTGTTTAGTTAGTCTGGTCACAGCAGTCGGGGCCTGCGGGCCCAGCCATTAGGATCGTTCCAAGTGTTTTTTTATCGGGTCATAATAGCATGTTTAGTTAGTCGGGTCATAATAGCTGGTGCCTACGTTCCTAGTGTTTAGTTAATCAGGGAAGCATGTTTTGTCAATTGGATAATAATAGTCGGTGCCTACGACCCCAGTTTTTAGGTAGTCGGTTCATAGTACCATGTTTAGTTAGTTAGGTAATAGTACGGCCCCGACCATAAGAACGTTCCAAGTGTTTATTTTATCGGGTCATAGTAGCATGTTAAGTTAGTCAGGTCATAATAGTTGGTGCCCACGTCCCCAATGTTTAGTTAATCAGGTCATAGTAGCATGTTTAGTCATTCGTGTATTAATAGTCGGTGCCTACGACCCCAGTGTTTAGTTAGTCGGTTCATATTATCATGTTTAGTTAGTCGGATCGTAGTAGTCGAGGCCCATTAGAAACAGTCTCGGTATTTAGTTAGTAGTGCGTTTAGTTACTCAGATCATAGTAGCGTATATAATTACTCGGCTCCATTAGCAAAGACACCGTATCCCCTTTGTTAATTATGGATATGGATATTTCATCGTAATTGAGATTGAAATAATTCATTAGATTCTTCTATCTCATCTTTTTCACTTACATCTCCGGTTCTTTTGTTACTAATGTGGGTGTTAAGAGCTTTGGCCTACATGCACAAATCAACTTGTTAGTGGTAAAAAAATTACTGGCTCAAACCTACGTAATTACTAAATCAGAGGAGTATGTAATCAATTTGGTATGAAAGCAAGTTTCTACTTAATTTGCCTCGAGCAAAAGTAACAAACCTTATTAAATTAACAAACGACAGTCAATAAAATTAAATACAGAGAAGAATCGCAACAACAAAAAAAATATAAAAGCAAATATCTAGATTTACGCGTGAACACTATATATAACACCCTAAAAAAATCAAAAATCAAAATCCTAAGGTTTTGAGTGAAAGAATGAGTACTGATCGGAGAGAAAAAGAATTGAGTTATATATAGTTAAATCATAAATCTGGTTAATATTAAGAAATAACGAAGTGTTTAAGAAAATGGATTAGAAAGTATTAGAAAATCAAAATAAATTAAGGTCGGGACGGGGCATAATCTCTACCGTCATTGTGTATAGAGAAAGAATATGAACGCTCGGATTTGTCCCAAATACAAACTCTCGAATCGGGTTAATCCGACAGTCCAAGACATATTTTCAAGGGTCGGATTTGTCCCATAAACAGAGACTAGGTTTTTTTATATTATAGGGTTGAGCGTATAGATTAGCGGGGGCCTGCGGCCCCAGTGTTTTATTGGTCGGGTAAGGCCCTGGTCGTGGATTAAAAACTCTAGGGTCAAACGTAGTCCCTACATAAAATTACCCGTGATTAGGTTGAAATTTAGGGAGTTTAGCATATAAATTAACGGGTCCGCAGACCCTCGGTGTTTTGTTGGTCGGGTCCTAGGAGTTAACTGCAAATTTACAGCAGCTCAGTTGAAGAAGTTACCACTCATTATTGATGTACCATGTTCTTTAGTTGACTGAGGTATACTTTTCAATAATAAATCAACAATAGAGGAGGAATTGAGACATAAATTTTTTTCTGTTAATTATCGGTTAACGCCAGTATGATTTGTATTCTCGAATTTTTACGACCAAACTGTACTTGAATAGACATCCTAGTTTATTTATCTGTAACAGCTGTTATAAGGTCATAACAATCCATCCTAGTACCAACACATATAGCCTAAAGAAAATTAACACTTGGTTCTCTGTTTTTGATTCATAGAACATTATGCTCAGATATCAAATACATCGTATAACTTTTACAAAACTTATTTAAAATTTGAAATTCTAGTATACAAAAGTTGAATATAATTCTTACTCGTTAATTTTAAACTCAGCAACAATGTGGTAATTACCTAATAAAATAACAAAGAAGTTCCTATATTTTAAGATTTAATAAACATTTCTTAAGAAATGACAATTCAATGGTACCTCTCTCCAACAAAGGCTTTAGCAGCAACAACACCAACGACGGTCCTCATATCGGATGAGTCAATGAAATACTACATTCTATCTATTGAATCCATAAATTAACAAAAACTCACCTCGGAGACATTGTCATTGGTATCAGTAGCTGATGGGGTTGAAACCGAGTATGATAATGTTTTTCTCTCGCTCCTAGTTAGCATCCATAAAAGCCCCTTATAAAAGAAATTTTATCCTCTGGATTCAGCTCACTGATAAACTCCAATGGAGAAGGCCAGACCAAAGGTTCGGCCGACGAAGGGGCTGCACATGCCCCGTGCTTATACTTGAATGCTATATTGCTATAGCATATGGAATTCTCCTGTAAATTTCACCAATGAGTTCATATTAGGCAAATCGAGTTTACGAATCCTAGTTAAATTCAAGTTACCCGGTCAAACACTGCTTATTCATCAAGTAAAGCATATCAAAAGAATAAAATGTGAATCCACGTCCTTAGAAACAAAATTTCATCAACTCTCTATTTTACACTCTGCTGAGGTGTTAGTTAACCTTACGTGGATTATCGAGGTATTAAAAAAAACAAAATTACATCTAATGTTCCTGGCAAATAAATTTAGTGATAATACCAGATTAAGGCCATGAAGCAGATGCTTGAATGAGAATAAGAGACTTGACAGGAAGATTGATGAGTACATCTTAAACGTATGAGCTAATAAATTTGAACTTTTTGTAGACTTAAACGCTTGATCTTCGAAAAACAAAACCATTAAATCTTACAAATGTTCTATCCTTCTTACAGATGGATCATTTTTCCCTTCATCAATTAACTGCTCGTCCTCCTCTAGGCTTTTGCTGTTATCAGGATCATCTGAAGTGGTATCCATCTCATTATCATTACCCTTGCCACTCTTTAATTCTGAGATCATTGTTGCTGCCTCTTCCCGAAATTAAAACGAAAATTCATGGATGTTATTCTGCTTGCTTCAAAAAATAGTAACCGTTCCGCCTACTTTGGTCACAAGGAGAGGAAATGGGTTGATCTTAGGGGAGGGAAGCAAAGAAAGTTGAAGGAAATGTGTGTATTGAATTGTGTGTAGAGATGGAGAATAACAAAGCTGTGAGAATGATCATCTTGTTCTGTCCTTCTGAAATGGGCTCAGTAGCCTATTTATAGTGATTGGTAACACACACTTTCCCTTGTTAAGTAGTGGAGGTAGTGGAGAGATGGAGTAATGGGGATTATGGGGGGTAATGGTGTAACCGCCCATTATCATTGGAAGTTTCTGGAAAACTATTATTCTATTACCTCCTCAACTGCTTCAACCGTCACCACTACTTTGTAACTTCCTTGTCATGGGGTGTTGCCACGCCGCATGTTGTTGTAACCACCATACTAAAACCCATGTAATATGATTTGATGTCTCGTAGGAGTTACTGGAGTCATGGCTTCAAATCCATGAGTCTGTTGTAAGATAATGATACTAGTAAGCTTTATGCTAACTTAACACATTTATGGCGTGCTTGTAGCATATAATTTGTTCTTAGCAACAATGTCGTGCATAAGTGTTATTGGATCAACAGGAGTGTTACTAGCACAAGTGTCATGGATGTAGGCGTTAACGATGAAGAATAGTGCTGACACAAACGACGACAATAGGCGCGAAAGCAACAGCAATAGGCGCGGCAACAACAGCAGGTGCTAGCGCTGCTGCGCTGCCTCTAGCGCCATTGGCATTTGCTTGCGTAGCTTTGTTGGCTTCGTCGTTTTTGTGGCCTTTGTGGCTTGACACGTTCGTGCTGGGAGCATGGCTAGAGCTTGTTAGGGATGGTACTTGCTGGTGTCATGGCTACTTCCTATATGCCATTAACATCGGCATTTGCTAATGTCGTGACCATAACTATGTCCTATTTAGAGTTTCCTAGTCTGGTGAGATTTAATTGTTAGTATTTATGCTTAACTTTTGTCCAGTGTATACAGAACATATACAAGAGATTCAGCCGCGGAAGTTTGCAACTTGAAATTATGCTTGATGCGACTCTGCAATTAGATGGTATGCATCTAATTAGCGTTTTTATTCAGATATGGCATAGCCTCTATTCTGGATGTTCGTAATTTTGTATAATCAGTATATTCTGTTTTATACAAATAGTCTGCATGGGTGCACATGAAATAACGAGGATTTAGTTGAGTATAGCTCTGAAATTTCTATAGTACACATATACGCAAATGAGCTACATGGGTAATTTAGCCAGGAGCTGAATATCCCTTCTCGATTTTCTTGCAGAATGTGGGATAAGAGTAGAATTCATAATTCTGATGCTTGATCAGAGATTTATACATATTTATTTCATGCTTCTGCAGCTAGGCGAAAAACAATATTACAATTTTCTCCCTTGTTAAAAATCCACTATCAACAACTAATAAAGTAAATGTAATGGGAGAATCGGTAATCAGGGTTTTTAATATCTACCACTATTTCTATTCACTGAAATGAAACATAACTCCTGAATATTTATCTATTTTCCATTCAATCGAAATCGCCTATTATATGTATTAGAGTCGCAAATATCACTGGGACACCCTAAGCATGGCACATCAAAAGACTAAACCCAAGCATGTACCATCAAAGGATTTAACCCAAACATGATATATCAAATTAGTAGACAAATATATTTACGATCATATTAATTATGCGCATAAGTTACTGTATTGTACAAAACCGGTGAAGCAACAACTAATTTCATCATTAAATCAATAAATAAAATCAAGAATTAATCTATTCAAATCATAATAGTCTATTACCAAATTATTCAATTCAATTGGTCTAATATTTAAAGTGGTTTTAACATAAAACTATAGTTACAAAGTTTAGCTAGACATGGCTATGTATTTCTCAAAATCCATTAAAATTAATTAACAAATGTGTAAAGAGTACACTGAGATCATGCAATTCCATAACAGTTTCTTAATCGACTACACCCCCTCTTTCTTGTCTGCTCAGTATGACAACTTTGTCTCTCTTCTTCAGAGTTTGTCCTCCTCCACCTTCTATGTCCGCATACCCACATTGTACTCACAGCCAATCCCCCAAATCCCAGGAACACCCCCGTCTGACCACAGCCGCCTAACTCCCCTTTCTCTTCTTTTTATCTTTTCTATTTATACATGTCATACCTTCCCCTATTCCTGCCACGTACTACACAATTCCCCAAAAAATCAAAACAACCAAGCAAACTCTTTTCTCTATTCAGTCCCTCTCTGTCCCACGTGGAACTTCTTTACTCGGTCCTTAATTCCACATCACCACTTCTATCTCTCTCTCACGTGCTATCTACAACTTAAATCAAAGCTAGACTCCTCTTTTTCCTCTCCTAGCCAACGTCTACTTCATTCAACAGACCCACCTTCTTTTCTACTCTTCTCACAATTTCTTCTCTATGCCTGATTCTCTTTTTACTTTACGTGCTTACTTCTTTTCCTCTTTAAATCTTGCCTTATGTCCCAACAGAACAAGAGACAAAGCCACCTTTTTATCTCAATTCACTTTATCAGACGTCAGACCCAAAACTACTTACTGCCGACCTCGTATCCTTTTCAACCAGAAAATCAAACAAAGTCTCCAACCAACTATCAGTTAAGTCTCACATTTCATCCATAATTTAAAACAATATAACCCATTTAACCGCATTTATTCGTAACTTCGGATTTTATATATGCTACTTGTAGAAGCATAAAAATAATAAAATTGTAGAAAATCAAATACTAGCAAACATAAATTAGGTGGTATATATATATAAATAATCCTCGTATCAGTTATGCATAAAAGTATAAAAATATAGAAAAGTGATGGTAAGATGTCTAGTAGGAAATATCAACCAACTGAACAACCATAATGAATAGAGACATCGATTTTTTTTTAGGCATTGACCTATTTGTGGTATGTACAAATCTTATGAGACAGAAGATAGTATCAATCCAATCATTTTTATTAAATGATAAATGGTTACTTCATGTTTCTTAGTACACCCCAATGTTTTCAAATGAAACTCCTAGATTACAACGTAAACTGTAAACAATATTTCCCAGTCAACCCAATAAAAATTGTCGCATTTTTAATCACAAACCAGTCAGGCAAGGAGATCAAGTTGAGAAACTACCTTATCTAAGCTATTTAGAACATCTATATTACAACCCAGTATTTGATAGGACAAATCACATACATAAAGGTATCAAACTTCCATTCATCTACGTTAATTCCCGCTAGCCCCTTTTTTAAAAACTAAACATTTTCTTTAAAACTGACTGTATCCATGTCAATCAACTTGACTATTGACTGAACTCAACCATCAAAAAGGGATTTTGATGGTATAAAATAACAATGTATCATTTGTCATGGGGACCTGGGGTCAAGGACTACCACATACTATTTTCCCAAGATGCCAAAGGTCTGACAGATTATTGAAGGGCATGGAGCTACATCATGTAAATTGCCCAATATATTTGGCAAGGTGATGACATATAAAGTAGGTCAATTTATAACTTTACTATATCTAACAAAAGTGTAGACTTACCAGGAGTTTGGTTTTTCTCTACGAATAAATTGTTTTTCATGAACCGTCTCCAAAATTTTGCAGTACCTCTCGGATCAAACTCTTTCCCATCAAATATAACCGGAGAGGACTTAAAATTATGGTTTAATCATATATTTTCGGAGAGAAGATAAAATAGAGCACACACATTTAAATAACATAGTGCTTAAGTTCCAAATTTAAAAGGATAACAATTATCAAACAAAGTTTTCCTGATCAAATTCTAGGGTCTTAGGGAAAAATAAATAAGATAATATAAAACCCAAAATTAGAGCCTTAAATCATTTGAGCATTAACCATATACCTAACAAAATATCTAGGCCTGTAGAATTTAAGTAACAACTTAAAAGGATAATATGTCATCAAAGAATACTTATTTCCAAAGACGGAATCAGAAGCATTTACAGGATATTTGTTGAGTACACAAATGATTGGTATTACTGTTACCTCTCTTCGTGGAATCCGATACATCTTCCACGAATCACTAAATATACCAGCTGGCAAAGCTTCCAAGAACTGAAGTTACAAAGTAAATTCTCACACAAAAAACACAACACTGGTCTCTTTCTATCTATATCTTTCTTATTTGTCACAGACTCATAGTGTAACAAAGATCAGAAGAAAAACGATAATACTATGTTTCAACAAAATCATAAGTCGATGATAAACCACGCAGTAGACATGAAAGTTTAATCAAAGTTGCAAAGTATATATATATACCCACATAAGCAAATTGATGTACACCATCTGATGGGATCCTCTTTTTCATGGCAGCAAGAACAACTTTTTCCGCATCCAATACAGTTTGGCTCCGTTTTTCGATCCCAATAACCTTTTGGCGATACACCATTTGTATAATCAAACGATATGTACAAACAAACAGATGAATAATCCACTATGGAGGATTTTTCCAAGGCAACTTGAACGGTTCTTTCATCTCCATATGATAGCTTCTTTTGATTTTATAAGGTGATCAAGGTCCCTAATGTCATCCCACAACTTCGCCATCTGTAAATGACCACTAGAACTCATAAGTAATCTTTCCAGTTACTTTGTAATCACATACTTTCGTGACCAAAATGAAACACTTAAAAGAGAAGAGTTCCCTGTGAAAAGAGAAAAGGGTGTCATACCTCTTGCCGAGGTAGCTTAAGCTCTACCTCTAGTTGTGCAAGAAAAGTTTCAATAGGGGGAAAATGGCATCATCTTTCTAAGCAACAACATGAGCTATTTAAGGGTGGTTTCTTCTTCAAAGTGAGCAACTATCGAGCCCTTCTTCTCATTTGTTTGATTCATTTCAAGATCTGCATGTGAATTTCTACAAATGAAGCAGCATATCCATGGAAAAAAAGACTGTGCATAACCTTGCAAACAATTTAAAAAATGAGTTCTATTTAGAAACCTTGATTTCAAGTTGAGACTCTGTTAACTTGGGCTTCTCATCCACCTTTAACAATTCGTCGGTAAGCTAAGAGAACAAATAGAAACGAAATCAACATATATTTAGCATCAAAGCTGAAAAGGCGAACATAGAACCCATCATTGGATTGTAAATAACAAAATAATTATAATGGACATTATAGTAAACATTGTTCAATATATGCGTGTAATTAAGAGCCAAATACGTGAATGTTCAATCAAAACCATTATCAGTGATCAATACATGGAGTAGCCAGTTAGATAAAGAAAAATCTTCTCTGATTCTAAGCTTTTCTCAAAAGTAGGCAATGATCTTGTACATGATTTTAATGTGAATCAAAGTGAACTCCAGTAGTTGTAAAAATAATTAAACCCTAGTTTAATGTGAGACCTACGGTACTTTCCTATAATTCATTCAATTACTAACCTGCAAAATAAAAATTAGGGGAAAGAGCATAAGTTAATTCTTATAAATCATCTTACATACAGACAAAACTCAATAGGAATCCAACCAGAAGAAAATCAACTCAATTGAGCTTAAAAATTCACAATTTTAACTATGTTAGAAGTAATATGATCAGTACATTCCGAATATACTTCTGATAAAACCAAAAAAATCATCACTTGATACCCAAAAAGATTGATTCATCTTCACAGTAACTTAAGGATAGAAAAGAATGGCCAATAGCTAACAATTGATAACAAAACTGAAACATAATAATGTTGTACCTTCCACTTGTTGTACAAAGAACTCAATTGAATCATGGGTTACTTATCAGATTATCACAATCGTTGGAGCTGTAATAAAATCTTTGTGAGTAGGAATTCTTAAAAAAAAGTCCATCTCACCTTTATGTTAACATGTACTAACACATATGAATACAATAACGAATAAATAAGATAACATTCACCGATTCAATTTCTTATTAAACAAAATAAGTCCCGGTCAAGCAAAGACATAAACAAAGGAAAAATTAAATCTTAAGAAGAATAAAACTAAACCAAAAACATCTAACGATTAAAGACACAATTTAACGATTAAATATCTCAATCAAAATAAAACTTGATCAAGCATAATGATATGTGTCATAGCACATCAAAATTATATTCACTTTCTCACTTATAAAAGATTTAGATTAAGTATATGGTAAGAAAGATTCGTTCCACGGGAGGCTATTGTTGTTATTCGATTTCAATTTTTTATATAACAAGGGGGATTTTTCAGAATTTATAAAAGTAATAAAAACTAAAACAAAAGCAAAGTAAATAGTTGAAAGTAATCAAGAGTTGGGAATATATTGGTTAAGGGATTGTATCATTCACAAACATGTATTTGTATCAATAACTAGAATTGGTATTTAATCTCTCATTTTCAAAAACCCTAGAATACCTTGATCGCAAGAATATTCCGTTTATTTCCAAGTTCATCACAAACACATTAAAAAGATGCGGGTATGAACTCTACCTAGAGAACAACCCAACGTGTAAAAAGCACTAATCAAGTTTAATTCTCCATGAACATTACGTTTTGTGAAATAAGGCTAATCAATGTAACTGAATGTGAAAAATGCACTAATTCAATTTAACAAAGGTTATGATTCATATGTGATTGCTAGGATGTATCACTACAAGCAACAATCACACTTATACTACTTGAAATAAAAAATCGTCAATTTTTACGTATTGAAAACCTAATTTAGCTTTAGATATGAAAACAAGTTAAATTGATTCCGGACTCAACCAATGAAGTGTTCACATCATGCAAAAGTTATAAACAATGAATCACAAGCGAAAAATTTTGAGACAAAACTAATACATTAATCAAATACTATGTTTGAGAAATCAACTTTAATCCTAACCAATAAACTAGAAATCTAGCTACTCATAACTATGGAGTTCATACACGTATTAGAATAAAGAAGAAGATAAAAATATTGCTAACTCCCTAGATGCGTGAAAGACAATGACGGCTCCTTACTCCCAAAAATCATATATAAAAGTCTTCACTTGTTGTAGATGTCCTTTATTTATAGTTCTTACTTGTAGAAACCCTTCTTAGAATAGAACACTAGCCCTAGGTTTCTGAAAATAGATTAAGTCCATAAATTTAAGCCAAAAATAGCCAAGCCCATAACTATCCAGCCAAAAACATAATTTATCCAAACCGAATAAGCCAAGCCTGTCAGTTTTAGGAAACTGACAGGGCATTTTCAAACACTCCTCACGGCTATCATTGGGGATTTTCATCGAACATTTCGTGTGCACATATGTTGGTGTTTACCGGCATGATCTGTTGGCGTTTATGATATTTCTAACTCCTTCCCTGCAAACATTCAATCAATTCAAATATAACCTCTTCTAAAAGCATGAGTGTTTATGTGTGTGTGAATGTGGAGTGTGTGCCAGACTGTGAGTGTATGCAAGGTGCACGTGAGAGTTATAAGAGAGTCATAGAGAGTTGAGTATATATACTCAACAGAGTCCTGTAAACCAATCTTAACAAACTCTTTTCAATCAATTCAAAATTGATCAAATCGTCTGCATAAACACAATGTAGAATACCAATTCTATCATGGTATCAGAGCTTCAGTCTCAGAGATTTTCAATTTCTGAAGGTATCGATCCTTCTTCACTACTTTGATTCTTCTTCTTGAAGTTTAATGGAGTTCTTGAAGTGAAGATTTGTTCTGTGGAGTTTGATTTGATCCTGAAGCCTGACTGCAACGTCTTCAAACAAGATTAAGCATGTATTTTGGATCTAAAATTCGGTTTTAGTCCTTGAGCTCTTGATTATTTTGGATTTTCAGTTTTGAGTAACTGGATCTGGAATTCTCTACCTCAACAGCTAAAATCTGAATCTCTGCTGGTAATCTCTATCTTAATCTCTAAGTTACTTTAGATTTACTCTCATGTGTTCAATTTCTACATCACTAGCCCAACAACATTCAATTTCATCTTCAAAAGTTGTTTTCATCATAACTAGTTTTGATTTCAAGTAGTTCTTTCATCAAGTCCTACTAGTAGTGATACCTGGAGCTATTAGATCTGAGCATGCCCATTTCTACTACAATTGTTAGTTAGGGAGAAGCTTAATGTTGTTCCATTTGATAGTGGAGAAAATCTCTTATTAAATCGCAGATGTACATTGATGAGTGTGTGAGGTGAGTAATTGTTGCACAACATGTGCTTAAATAGCTAACATTTAGTTCATCCCATAGATGTTAGTTTTGGTACAGTCCTCATCATGTGAGAGGTCATGAGTGAGTTGTCTTGCAAGTTTAATGATGAAACTGAAGATGTTGTTATTTGATTGAAATTGGTGAGTTATATAAGTACAAATTGGAGTTCTCTTTGATGAGTCTGCATTCAATTGAGAATGTGGCCTATTATTCTTTATCCTTTTAGAATTGTTTACTTCATTATCCAAGTTAAGTACAAGTGTGCTATTCTTGTTAGTTAGACAGAAATCATTTTCTCATATTTTTCTTTTCAAGAACAACAATAATAAAGATCATGTTCTTGACTTCATTCATCAATTTCATTCATCATGCTGTATAATGCAAGACAACTATTAATCTTGCTCATACAGTTCAGAAATACAAGTTTCATTGTAGCCAAGGCTACTTGTACTTCAGTCTCAGCTCATCTCTCTGCATCAGCTACATAATCAGTTCAATAATCCTCATTATTCCCTATTTGTTGGTTGTTCTCTCTTTTTGCTGTCTTTTTGCTGGTGCTTCTGCAACATAATTTTACTTTTCCTGTGACCTCCTGTCCCATCATACAACACTACTTCGATCTGATCTCTGTGAAGAAAAATTCTGCTTTAGTTGGTGCTGGTGAATAGAGTTAAGTGTTGTAACCATAGTTCACAGAAAGAATGCAGTTTACAAGGTTATTTGAACTGATCATTACAAGAAATGGAAGAAGAGTTATCTCTTAAAGATCCATCTGCTTTACTTGAAGCCGCTTCAGAATTGGCATTGTATCCAGGTGTTCAAAATGATGAATCAGTTAAGAATTTCCTTAATCGATTTCCACTTCCACTCATATTCAGTGCTTTACGAAACAATTCTGATGTTCCTGGGGCTTAGAAAGTACACTCCTTAATTGTTTAGACCGGGTTTTCAGAACCAAATATGGGGCCTCTCTTATTCCATAGTATATGACTTTCATACAAGTTGGTATTTCTGCGGAATCTCAGTCAGTAAGATGCTTAGCATGTAAAGCGGTGTCTTTTCTTTTGGACAACGCTGATAAAGTTTCTGACACTGCTGCGCAACTTGTGATTGATTATGGCATTTATCCATGTTTGCTTGATTCACTTACTCATGGGGGTGAATTATTTGCATCAACATCAACAGACGCTATTAAGAATTTGTCTAGTTCCCCTAAAGGCACAAATGTCATCTTTCCAGCTAATGTCGACGAATCTACACAGCTCAGGAATGTTGCAGCGTATTGTTCATCATTGGGGCGGATTCGTGTTATGGCTTTGATTGTGAAGCTGTTTCCTGTTTCTAGTTCTATTGCATCATGAGTACACAACTCAAATCTTCTTAATTTAGTAGAGGCGGAAGTTGACGAAAAAAGTGATATGCTGACAACTCTGAATGTTTTGGAGCTCCTTTATGAGTTGTCATAAATCCCACATGCTGTAGAGTTCCTCTCTAGAAGCACTCTTCTCCAATTATTGACTACCTTAATCAGTGATGCATCCGTGGAGTCAATTTTACGGTCAAGAGCAATTATGATTAGTGGGAGGCTTCTTTCTTCAGAGGGTTTATTATGCCTCGATAAATATAATGTTAAAGCTGTTCTAGAAGCTTTAGATGCAAGATTGGAGTCTTTGAAAGGTCAAGATGCATATGAATGCGAGAGTACGCTTGAGGCACTCGGTCAAATTAGATCCTCAAATCAAGGAACTGCACTTCTACTACCAAGTTCACCACCTAGTCCTATTGTAAATGAGTGTTTGTGTGTGTGACTGTGGAGTCAATCTCAAATGGCCTCTTTGAGCCCCCTTGAGCTTGCGGGAGGGTAAAATCATGAGTGTTTGTGTGTGTGTGAATGTGGAGTGTGTGCCAGACTGTGAGTGTGTGTAAGGTGCACGTGAGAGTTATAAGAGAGTCATAGAGAGTTGAGTATATATACTCTACAGAGTCCTGTAAACCAATCTTAACAAAATCTTTTCAATCAATTCAAAATTGATCAAATCGTCTGCAGAAACACAATGTAGAATACCAATTCTATCACCTTCAAGATAAACCATTACAAACTCCCAGACATTCCTAACCTTGTTTAAAACCCCACATATCTCTATTCATTTTCAAACTCAACACAGACTCGCTTCTTTTTGATTTCTTGATTCATTTGAACTTAAGAAAGAGATCAATCAACCCAAATATTGTTCACTACCTCAACCACAGTCGATGACAACAACTAGTCCAAGTGTTCCCTTGTTCTGTTGGTGTCGAGAACACCACTCAGCACTACCAAAACTATGCCATCTTCTCTCAACTCAGCGATTAACGACATCAACCATTATCCATCACTTCAATCATGGCAAGTTAATCTTGACGAACCACATCTCTCCCTGTTCATTTAGTACCAACAACACAAAATCTTTCTTTGTTCCTCTCACAAATCCATCTTCTCACTGATATCTTTCTAACCACAAGTCCATCTTCAAACTTATCCCATACTCATTCCATACCAACATCTCCATACCTCGAACCCTTGGACGCCGACGTGAATTGGCAGAAGCACCAAAACCAAATGACTGAAGAAGAAGAAGAGAAGTGATAGCTCTTCTAGACCTAGTTTAGGTTAAGAAATAAACTATGGATATGAACACCCCTCTGTTGGATAAGGGGCTACCCTGAGTATTCTTCTAAGTAAATGGAATGAATCTCTTGAGTGAAAACGGATATTCCTTTAGTAATTTTTTCTTCTTTTGCTCACATGACTCAAAAGTACCTAAAAACTTAAAAACAAATGTAAAATACATAATTTATAAGAAAAATAACAAAGAAAGCATAACCAATAGATTATGAATAAGGTGCTTTAGATACTGATAGGTGCATAATTCACACATATAAAGTAGTTTTTCCTGAACCTT